>JAUMHM010000048.1:3147535-3160831 GCA_032362435.1 Melikaiella ostensackeni
AAAAGAATATTTTTCCGACTGTTTCAGAATCTATCAGAAATTTCCTTTCAGAATCTTTCCGATTTTTTGAGCAGGGTCGCAAACTACTCCGCGCATACAGCATAGGCATAGCGACTTCATCTGTTTTATCCGAGGTTTTCCGTATTATCCGAGCATACGAGTACACCTCGGTTAATGCGGAGTGCTCGGATAAGTTCGTTGCCTCGGATAACGCGGAGCCTCGGTTGATCGAAGGCCGGATAAACGAGGTTTTACTGTATTGTCAGAATTTAATTTGGCTGTCAGTGATAAAATATTACCAAATTTATATAACTTGAACTTGTAGAAAAAAAGTAATTTTCATCAAGCCTATCTTTTAAACTGAACCTTTTTTAGAGACTTTTTCTGGTAATTCTTTATTTTTTTATAGGTCATGCCATTTCTCTTATGGACTAGAGCTTGGAAAAATTAGAGCCGGTGCACGAGAAAATTGATCTCATATCCGAACCTGATTTCCATTCCAATTCACTTTAGCATCTAAATTGGGATTAGATAGACCTACGAGGTTTCTCTGGTACGTTTCAGGAGATTATATTATACAAAGTAATTTTCCCTTGTACGAACAATAGAGTCTGTAAGGGAGAGGTAATGTTACGAAGTTTTAATAACTGAAGAGAGTTAGTATTTTCAAAAAAAAAAAAGGAAGAGAAAAAGGAAAATAAAAAGGAGAAGTGAGAGAAGAAGTCTCTGAATAAGAATAGGGTCTGTAAGGAAAAGATAATGTTACAGAGTTTTAATGATTGAAGAGAGTTTTTGTTTTGAAGAAAAATAACGGAAAATGAGAAGGAGGAGGAGGAGGAGATAGCGAAGTAGAAGTAGGAGAAGAAGGAGTAGAAGAAGGAAAAGTTTCTTAAAGAGATTTTGAATAACAAATCTATACATCTTATGTTGAAGTTGTACAATTTTGAACGATTTTAATTTAAAGTCAATCAATTTTAAATTTTCAATTTTTAATTATTAAATTTTTAACGCTTTCAATTAAGAATTATTAAATTTCTACAAGGAAAAGATTACAGCATTAATTTTCGAGGCTCCACTTCTGTATAGGCTTAGATTAAAAAATAGTTTCGTATTT
Source organism: Melikaiella ostensackeni (assembly GCA_032362435.1). Classification (NCBI taxonomy): domain Eukaryota; kingdom Metazoa; phylum Arthropoda; class Insecta; order Hymenoptera; family Cynipidae; genus Melikaiella; species Melikaiella ostensackeni. Next base: position 3,148,650 of record JAUMHM010000048.1, read on the forward strand.
TAGTACGTTAATCTGCATGATTAAATAGATTGTAAACAGAGTACAATCTGTTTTTGTTCAGACAATAGAAACACGCAAACGAACTCTCCAATTTGATAACATTCAAGTTTTATTTGTTTTATAAGCGAATTAATACCATTTTTTCGGTTATTTAATATAAAAGCTTTTAAATTTAATCAATAAAGATTTATTCCCCTTACAATTACAAAAAAGAGCCTTTTAAAATTCAAACAAATTAAAATTTCGAGTACGCATAATTTCCATATTTTTAACTTTGATTTTTTGTAAATAAAAATATTTCAAGTTCTTTTTTTTTATTCCTCTTTGATTCTAATTATGTCGAAAAAATGTATATGTATAGATGATTATTTATTCCTATTGGTGATTAAATATGATTGAAATATTTGAACAAACTTTAAATTTCTCTCCTAGTCCAAAAATTAATTAAACTTACTTGGTGAAAACCATACCTGGGGGACATCTAAAATCCAATAATTTCCTCTGCTATCCAGTGACAAGCCAATAATATTCATCTCCCATGAAATTCAATGAATTTAAAATTAATTTTTTTTTTTTATTTTGTAATTTTGTTTTTCCGACTCGACTTTTAAGTGTACACCAAATTTGATGATTTCACCTATTTCAAGAGATTTCTAGAGGCTTCAAAGATTTCAGTTATTCAGAAAATGTCAAATTTATATATAAAAAAAACTATATTAGAACTTGAAATACTTCAAATTATTATTTTTTAAATAAAATATTTAGTTTGTTTATTATGATTATGATATTTTGTAGTTTTAATTTACAAAGATAGGATTCATTAATCCACTGACAAAAGTTCAAAAATACCAAAATATTTCAAAGATTTCACAAAAATTTAAAGATATCAAGAGATTTCAAAAGATTTCGAAACATTTCCAGAGATTGCAAAAGAGTAAGGAGATTAAAAAAATTTCACAGTTATTGAGGCTATTTCTATTTTTACAAAAACAAACAGAAAAAATATATTAGAACTTGCAATTGTTAAAATATTATGATTTGTTCTATAAAATATTTAGTTTGCTTATTATAATTATGGTATTTTGTAGTTTTAATTTATAAAGATAGGATTCATTAATCCACTGACAAAAATCCAAAAATACCAAAATATTTCAAAGATTTCACAAAAATTTAAAAGATTTCAAGAGATTTCAAAAGATTTCGAAACATTTCCAGAGATTGCAAAAGAGTAAGGAGATAAAAAAAATTTTCACAGTTATTGAGGCTATTTCTATTTTTACAAAAACAAACAGAAAAACTATATTAGAACTTGCAATTGTTAAAATATTATGATTTGTTTGCTATAATATTTAGTTTGCTTATTATAATGATGGTATTTTTCAGTTTCAACTTATAAAAAAGGATTCATTAATTATGATTATGATTGAAGCTGTAAAAATACATCTTAAAATATAAACTTACATTTTTGTTAACGTGAATATTGGAAATATTTGAAAATGATAAATATTATAATAAATAACAACAAAAAAAAGATTTCAGGCAATTTCACAAAGATTCCAAAGTTACAGCCAAGTCACAAAGAAATGTACACCATATTTTAATAGTGATCAACCCCTCGAGACTTTTTTAAAATTATTTCATGCAAATTAGAGGTTTCATTATGCACGTGTTTGTATGCCCTAGTGCTAATAAACTGCCTTGGGAATGATAAATCATACAGTGCAAACCAACACTCTTCAAATTAGTTAATTTTCTGTGTGAACCCCTGAGAACCAACCAATTCCCCCATCCAATGCGAAAGTAAGTTAAAGATCATATTATTTATAAATGACTCATGATTTTTTATTTTTCAGTGTACCCTTTTGCACTCCACATTTGAAAGTCGTGATCTCGCTTAAATTTCGTCATAAGTGCACACTCGCAGTACTTAATTGAAAAACACGTCGAGAGTTAGTCCCCTTGAAACGCACGAGTGCAGAAGAGGGTAGAAAACTATCAGGAGAGGCGCAAATTGCACTCAAAGCTCTTTGTTCCCAGAAAGCTGAAGCTGCTTTGCGTTCCAAAGAAAGAGAGAAAAAAACGGAGAAGAACTCACCATAATCGGCTGTCAGCGGGTCGGGCATATCACGGACCTCGCGAGGATCGCAATTTCGTTTCTCTAGCCCCTTGGGGCACCCCTTTTGTGGCACGTTGCGAAATTCCCGAAATTCGGGCGGCTGCACGCTATTTGAAAAAAAACAGTACCACCACCCTCAACCACCACCTTTTCCGTCGCCACCATGCGGCCTCAGTGCAGCAAAACACTCCTGGAACCGCTCTTATTCTCAAATTCAAGAAAAACCTTCGGCGCACTGGTGTTGAGCATCTTTGCGATTTTGACTTTTACTAACCAAAAGGAGGACCGTGAATCCGCGTTCTCCGAATTAAAAATTCTATAGACAAATATACACTGCCTCAATCCCCGGTACTGTAACGAAACTAGAACCGAGCTAGTTTACGCTTACTCCGAAAGGGACTTGATAATATAGATAATCCAATTTTGTATCTAATCTGCTATTCCTTAAGGTCGTCTGTGGTCCTCTGCATTTGACGGCCAACGCGCGAATGCACGCGTGCAAGCCGGGTTGCGGTCGGATTCTGCTCCGAGTGGAGGTGAAAGCTCGGGGCTTGGCCGCTGGGCGTCCCGACGCCTCGATGCATCGATCGGCGTCTCTCTCTCTTTCTCTCGCCTCTCTTTTGGTCTCCCGTCTAGCTGGTTTGTTAACCACCCTCTAGCCTGAATTCCACAATTTCCTCCCCATTGGTCCCCTCCCTTATGCGGGACGGCGCCGAAGAAGGTGGAGTATTGGAGTTGCATCCTTATAGTCCTCATGTGCGAGATTCACTCCGCTGACCCGCTGCAATCTAAAAAGGATCGAGAGACTCTCCAGACAGGGGAGAAATTCGCTGACAGACCGCGGCTACAATCTACAAATTCGGGGAAATGTGACTCGCCAGGGAAAGACGGAATTAGTCGCGTCTTTGCTTTGATCGATAGAGGGCAATTTTTCATGTAGGAGACAGAACGAAAATAAGGTCAGAAGAAAATCGCGAGGCTTATGAGCGCGAATCGTGGTCACTGTTGTAAGGGTGGCGACTAGGGGAGATCTTATTTATAGATGATTGACATTTTTTCTTGTAATTCTTTTGCTCTATAAATTTCTTGGAGTGGAATTTCACTCTATTGGAGCGAAATTTCACTCCTTTCAGTCGGTTTTCATCCTATCCAACTGAAGTGAACTGTCACTCTTTGATTTAGACCTCTCTAAATTTTCTCGAGTTAAGTTATCACTCGATCTTTAGAGTAAATGCCTTTTTCGATCGGTTCAAGTGAATTAGTTGCGCAATTTCACTTGGTTAGAGTGAATGTGCTCACTCGATACAAACGAGTGAAAAGTTTCACTCGAAATTGTCGAGTGAGCTATACCTGCAGCTGTTCTTCACCCAAAGAAAGAGTGAAGCCGTCGGGTACGCCTGCGCAAAGGAATCAGGCGCATGTGCGGTCGTAAGTAAACAAACAGCTTGCACCCGGCGACGATGTCTTTCAAAAAAAAACCAGCAAAGATGTCATTTAATTAGTTTTGGATCTTTCTATACGTATACAAATACAGCATACAAGTTTAAGGTCCGCGAATTCTTTTCAAAGCGGTAATACGAATTTATTTCTGTTTCTACCATTTCGTTTTAATTCGAGCGATCTTAAATAAAAATTCCATTTCGTCTGTATGCGTCAGGGCGCAAATGCTTCACCATTTTACTTTTTAGTTGCCGTAAGCCGGGGCTAAGTGGCGCACCCTTCATTCTGCATTTCTGAATTCTATATTGCTTTCTCAAGGTAAAAAATATAAAGGCTTGCAACTAACAATTGTAAAACTTCAATTGAAAAACGTAGAAGCATCTTCGCGTTATAAGTACAGAATTAAGTGTGCGCCGCTTTTCCCACAGATGCGCCCTTAGCCCCGGTTTACGGCATTGTATTATTAATAAATAATAATAATTGCGGATCTCTCAGCGCTAAATTAATATCATTTCTGTTCGATGCGGCGTAATCAATGAATTTTATTAATGCTTATAGCTCAATTCGCTCTGATGCGTCTCAGTTCGTTTCAACGTATGAAAAAACGGGATTCACGCGCATTCAAAAAATGTTAATTTTCCCTAATCCGCTTTAACACTTTTTTTTGCTGGTATGCATGAAGATTATGCCATTATCTTCATACAATTCTTATAGTGCTGTACAATGTAATTTCTTACATGCATAATTTTTAGGGAGAAGAAGACATTCTGGGAAAAAACAAAACCTAGCACAACCCTTCCTACTTTGTGTAACTGGGATAAACTCCGAAACACAGGGAAAATTATTATTAAAATTAAAATATTGCAATTCTTCCGCTTATATTTTCAAACTAATTTTAAGTTTTTAAATTGTAAGAAAGTATATAAAATAAATTTTGAACAATTTTTAATTTAGCTTAAAATCGTTGGAGTGAAATAATGTCACTCTCATTTTTGGAGTACAAAATCTGATTCGATTAAAGTGAAAATTTCACTCGAATGTGCGTGTGGCAACTCACTTAAATCATAAGAGTGATCGTACACTTTACTCGTTAGGAGTGAAATGGCACTCAAATTTTAGAGTGAAAATTCACTCTTTATTATGGGAAATCAGAAAAATGCCTATATCCCTATATGTATATCATTAAACATAGTAACTGGACTTGGAAACATTTTTTTTGTTGGTGCATGGATTTATTTCCATTTTTCTTCAGTGTGGAAAAATTTCATGTAATAAAACCAGAGCTTTAAACGCATCTGCAAGTGAAAAATGATTCAGTTATTATGAAGAGACGAAGAGTTAAAGCGTTATGCAAAATAAAATTTACTAAAACTAAGAATTAAACAAATTCACTGTCATTTCCTGGTCTATAAAAATTTCCAGTCATTGCCCGGTTTTCTAGTCCAGTGACGACCTTACTTTAAAATTCAGCAATTTGAAATCATTCAGTTTAAGAAAATCGCAAAGTGAAAAGATATTTTAAAATATGAAGCCTAGCTACCCTTTCATTTAATTACGACCAGAGTATATGAAATTCCACTTTTCCTGGATGTATAATTAATCGCAATTAGCTCAAGTTTGTGAGTTACATACAATACATACACCAGCGTTTATATTCCATGCTGAAAATATATACTAGAAGGTAAAGTGAAGGTTGTGTGAATTTTATGAACATTGGAAAAAATGAATGGAGAGAAATGAATAGGGCGCAAAACCGAGCCAGCATGCAAATGACATGTCAGCTTCCGTTCGATGAAAATATGCCAACACACGGAGCAACCTTTCAGTACTATCAAACAAGAATACTCTAATTTTAGTTATTATTTGATCTTGAATTAAGTAACAAATTCAAATTTCTGTTTCTTTATAGAAACGCTTGGAAAATATTGGAAAGACTCATAGCATAGTTATTCTTCCTCATTTTCAGAAAGTCCTTTTAATAACGAAACGTGTATTGAGATCTCGTTCAGAAACGTTTGATATTAAAGTTGTGTAGTTTGAATGATGGTGCAGATTTTCTGTTGAGCCGATGCAACTTTTATATTGAATTGATTTTCCACAATGAGGAATCAAAGTTTCCATTCATGGTCCACAACTTTAGAAGGTACGAATCTATCGATTTTAATTAAAAATTTCAAGCGTCTTCGTATTTAAGCAAGAAAGTTTCACTCGTATTATAGAGACCAGCTTTTCCGAAGTACCTATATAAATATTAAAACTATATTAAAGAAATGCACCACAGGGGGTGAAATAATTATCTTTCAAATTAGATACAGCTGATCTTTAAACACTCCAGGTTTGAATAGAAATGTCATCTCGTTTTAATTGAATCTTCTATTCATTCTACTTCAGCATCCCATTCCGCGAAAAGCGAGCCAAACGCGAATCAAAAGCAGAACAGTAATTACCAATTCACTTGGAGAAACGCCCGGTCTTCGAGCCCCTTCAGGAAGAGTTCGAATATTTCATGAAAAGCAAACACGAGAGCTATTCAGGGATAACACCTACCTACGTACCTATACTGCTAGACATCGAATTCTCAATAATTAGATTCGCCAAGTGTAAATTCCTATTCCGTGCTACAATTGATTATTACTATTTCCACATCAACTGACCTTTCTTGAAAAGAAAAATTTTTTTTGTACAACCTGCATCGAAGGTATTCCTTTTCGTGCATGTAAAGTGTGCGCAAAGTGGATTTTTTGGCCCGATGCCGAAGCGGGTGCAAAGTAGCTTTCGCGCCCGCTTCTTTAGTCACCAGGCGGAAAACGCTACTTTGCGCCCGCTTCACATGCCCTCAAAAGCAAACTTTAGATACAGGTTATGGACAAAAAATATCGTGTATATAATGAGCGAACAATTGACAATCCCAACTCGTGGAAATTGCCAGCTTTACGCCCTTGATACACAATATACTATTTCTTTACTTCATCAGTTACACAAAAAACTTTCCGTTTTCGATTTGCTTAGACTTGTCAATTTATTTCAGTGTATGATAAGTAGAAAACCCTTAGATGTCCAAAATATCTTTGTAAGCTGAGCTAGATAAACATTATTAATTTCTTTATAAATACACATCTCTGGATACTAAAATTTGTCTGCATTTACACGTTTTATTATCTAGGCATATCAAATTTTTTAGCAAATTTTTATCAACAAAAAGTCTTCAGTATATCAGAAAGGTCTTTTATGATGCAGTGTATGAAAATGAATCTTTGGGAAGACTGTTCTAGCCTCCCGGAACAATAACAAAATGACATCTATGAAAGTAATAATTATCTCAAAAACAAGTAAATAAACTTAGTATTTTTTCAATGAGTTCTTTCTTTTTAGTTTCAATTTCTGTAGCCAAAACTTCCCTTTCTTATTATCAAGCTTATGGTTTATCATCCTGCTGCGTGTACGAAACATAAGAAAATTCCCGCTTCAAAAATAAAATCCCGTAAATTTCCTGGACAATTCCTGCTTTTCCCGCACGCTGGACACCCTGTTAAAGTTAAAAATTAAAATATTCCAAATTGATCACTTACAGAGTATTGAGTATTCTATCATTACATCACACTCCGTCGATAATGTCAAATATAGTAGAACGATATTATGTGGTGGAATCCAACACCTAGTTTATATGGAGTTTCGGTGAAATATCGTTTTCACTGCATAGATGGTGAGCAAATTGTGCTGTCTCCCTGCTTTTCAAGTAAAAAAATTATTTTGCAACTGTCAATTGGTATTTTATCTATTTATAATTTTTAAATCTCTTAGAAAGCAATACAATGTCCAAAATTTAAGGTCGATATGCCCAGGGTTCTATCCGAGCGGATCATGGCAGTCATCGTTTTAGCGTCACCCCAACTTCAAATTTTGGACATTATATTTTTTTCTGTCGGATTGAAAAATTGTAAAAGACAAAATACTAATCAATAGGTGAAAAAATTTTATATGAAAATGAAACGCTAAAAGATAGCACAATTTTTCCACCACTCATGAACTGAAAAGGATATTTCACCGAAACTCCATATAAACAATGCTTTCGATTCCACCACATGACATCGTTGTATTATATTTGACTTTCCCGCTTGAGTGTGACGTAATAATAGAATACTCTATAGATGGGATATAGTCAAACTTTCAAATCTGCAATATTTCCAAATGGAAGACTTCTAGCAATAAGTTAATAAGTACCATTTTGAAGCAGTAGCCTTCAAAATTGGCTTTTTCTTTCAATTGCATAGTTTTCTACTACGATTTAAAAAATATTCTCGGTTAAAGAATAAATTCTGTCTTTTCCCAGTTCCCATAATTTATTTACATTAATAGATGGTAGTAATTTCTTGTGCAGCCGGATCACATTTTTTGTTAGATAACTGCCTCAAGAGTCACTTATTTCATCGATTTTAGATACGACGTCCTCTCTCTAAAGAGAACACTTACCATTGCAAAAAAATTTCATGTACCTTCAAGCCAAGTCGTTACTCTCTGATGAAAAACATCTAACGTTCCAGCTATAAAAATGTGAAAAATTAACAAAATTAATCTCAGCACCGACTCATAAACAATTTTCAATTCAGAACTTTTATTCACTTCAACGTAATACGAGAATAGCGCAGATACATGCACAAATAGAAATCTCTAAAAGCTGCTGAAAAGCGTCTAAATATTTAAATAAGCTCTTCAGCCTGCACGTGATCTTTGACTTTATGAAAGCGACAATATGTACCATCGAAACAGTTGACTAAAAATGAAAGCAAAATCTGCAAAAGTAATTCTAAAGGAAAAATAATTTTAAATCAAAAGTTTATTTTACGGCCTCACTAAATCTTGTTTCATCTCTCTCCTAATTTGCACAAGAGTAAATGAAAATTGTGTTCAATAATTTGAGGATCCATTTGAAAAGACGTGTGTGAGTACACTACATGAAATAACGTACAGACTGTACATGGGTACAGAGTACACACTGTCAAATGGAATATTATCAATGAACTAGCAGTAAATGCACGCGCGCGTTCATGTCCCTGATGGGTTTTTATTCACTAACATTAAAAATATGAACAATTTGAAAATCCATTATTAAACAACTTTTTGTAAGTTTTGAAACAATAATTATTAATTTCGAATTGAAAGCGTTTGAAATTAAAAAAAAAATTGAACAATTTGGAATTGAAAACGTTCCAAATTAAACAATTTTATTATTATTATACCATTAGGCCAAATCTCTTTCGGGGTACGAGTAACTCGTTCAGTTCTAGCCTCGTTATACAGCAGGGGATCAAGGAATTCATATGGTAAGGGTAAGTAAGGGATGTGTAGAAGAGGGGATAGGTTTTAGATCAATCTAGGAGTCATCGCGTGTTGTTCATTCAAACGACGACCTCTTTCCACAACAACGCTCCGTCACGGGTCGCTGATCAATCTCTCTAGCAATCACCCCAGGTGAAGAGCTTCACACATTCATCGTACATCACGATTCACACATAAACACTCAAACTGTCTGATAAGCCCATAGAAAGATCCACACTGTTTACCCCAACCACATCCACATACACTAAGCAAAGCTCTTCACGAGGGCCCACGAGTATCCAAAATCTTTAGTTTAAGGTGTCACTCTTCTTCTTATAAACAATTGTCCTCCATACATTCCTATTCTTGCATACATCTTTTGCTTCCATTACATCCTCACATCGTTTCATGCACGCTCTTGTGTTTCTACGACTTCTCATACCCTTCGGTCCAGTGTATCATTCACACAATCCAACCATTCTTTCTTCGGTCTACCTCTGCGTACCTACCTCCCACTTTACCTAAATACGCTTGCTTCGTGAAACGTCCTTCGTCCATTCTCTCAACATGACCAAACCATCTCAGCAAATTTCCTTCACTGTTGTCAAACATTGATTCTCCTGCACTACATTCTTTGAGAACACACTCATTACTCACTTTGTCCATTAGCGACTTACCGCACATATTCCACAGGAATTGCATGCCAACCGCGTTCACTTTGCTCCTATCCTTTACTTGATACGACCAGGTCTTGCTACGATACAGCACAGTGGGTGCAAGCACAAGATTATATATTGCAATATTAGCTTTATTCGTTACACTTTTACGTCTAGTAATAGCTCGTATACTGCCGATAATTTTTCCACCCTTATTTATACGTCTAAATCAGCAGTGAATAAACTTCTAAGATACACAAAATCATCAACTTGTTCTATCTTCTCGTCGTTATTGTTGCATACTGTTTTCTCACCCCTTCTATAAAATACAATAATTTTTGTTTCACTCACGTTCATCTTAAGACCCATACTGCTCATGCTAGTATCCAGTCTGCTCATCATTCTCTGTAAATCATCAACGGATTCTGGCGTAACAACCTTATCATCTGCAAAAGCCAGTCCACGCACTTACACTGTCCCGAGATCAACACCTTCTTCGTCTAATTGTGAAAGAGATCCATTCTTAAACATTTGTCTAAGAATGATTTTCTCGAAAAATCTATTTAAGATTAAAGATTAATTCAAATTTTTAAATAGACGGTAATTTTTTATAGTTGGAACGTTAAATGTTTTTTTATCAGAGAGTAACGGCTTGACTTCAAGGCATCTGCAGTTTTTTTGCAATGGTAAGTGTTCTCTTTAGAAAGAGGACGTCGTATCTAAAATCGATGAAACAAGTGACTCTTGAGGCAGTTATCCAACGAAAAATGTGATCTGGCTGTACGAGAGATTACTACCATCTATTAATGTAAATAAATTAAGGGAACTGGGAAATGGCAGAATTTATTCTTTGAACGAGAATATTTTTCAGTTCGGAGTAAAAAACCCTATCCAACTGAAAAAAAAATCCAATTTTGAAGACTACTACTCTAAAAAAGTACTTATTAACTTATTGTTAGAAGTCTTCCATTCAGAAGTATTTATTGCAGATTTGAAAGTTTGACTGTATCCGATCTATAGAGTATTCTATCGTTACGTCACACTCAGTCGATTAAGTCAAATATAGTAGAACGATGTCATGTGGTGGAATCGAAAGCATTGTTTATATGGAGTTTCGGTGAAATATCTCTTTCAGTTCATAAGTGGTGGAAAAATTGTGTATCTTTTAGCGTTTCAATTTCATATAAAATTTTTTCACCTATTGATAAGTATTTTGTCAGTTTACAATTTTTCAATCCGACAGAAAAAAATATAATGTCCAAAATTTGAAGTTGGGGTGACGCTAAAACGATGACATCCATGATCCGCTCGGATAGAACCCTGGGCATATCAACCTCAAATTTTGGACATTATATTGCTTTCTAAGAGATTTTAAAATTATAAATAGAAAAAGTACCAATTCACAGTTGCATAAATAGTTTTTGTACTTGAAAAGCACATGACTATATTTGACATTATCGACTGAGTATGACAGAATACTCTATAAGTGATCAATTTGGAATATTTTAATTTTTAACTTTAACAGGGTGTTCAGCGTTCGGGAAAAGCAGGAATTGTACGGGATTTTATTTTTGAAGCAGGAACTTCATGTTTCATACACGCAGCAGGACGATAAAACATAAGCTTAGACAATATTAAGATTCTAGGATTCTAGGATAACCTATAAATTGTTGGAGAAAAGCATATACACTCAACTCTCTATTTAACACTCAAGCCTCCGGTATGGCCTGCTATGATCATGAGACTCTTTCAAGAATATCTACGATGTAAACAGTCAGGAGGAACGGCTGAACTGCGTTGAACTCACGTGCCTCTTTCTCGGCCTCTTGGACCCCCTCATCAACGAATGCGAGCCGGCGGCAATTCAAGGGAGGTGGTATACCGAGGCCCATTAAATGGAGAGTTGAGTGTAAAATTTAGGAAACGTATATAAATGTGCCAATAATTTGCATAAAAAAATCTTTTAATCCCTTGAAATTCTACTTCGAGGCTTATTTTGTGTTTATTCTATTGATTACGTTGAATAATAATCAAAATTATTTACCAGGGGGAAAAGTCATTGCTTATATTTATAACCTTTACATACTATTTAACATGTTTATTGGAAAAAATTTGTTACCAGCTTTGAGATTATTATACCTAATTCTTGTTTTGTAGGGCAAGTTTTCTTGCTTGAAAAGAAATCTTGTAAGCTTTAAACTAAACAAAATTAAATAAATTGGAAAGGAAAAGTAGACGATTTCGAAGTTTGATCTTAAAAAAGTTTCGAATTTATTCCTTGTTCGCGTCTTAGCAATAAATACAAGATACCTAATTTCTAACCGGCAATCATTCAATTACACGCTTGCAAAATTCACTGTATCACGTCACGATACAAAAACATCTGTACTTTAAATTTCAGCACTCAATACCAGTAATAAAATTAACACGATCCAATCACTCAATTATTAATCAATAAAGTAACTTATTTACAGTGACAAAAATTCTCAGATACGAAATACGACACACTTACACGTCGTTTCTATAATTTTCTCAATCGTAAGTATGTGCATATTATCAGTGGTGTGCAAAAATAATTCGACTTTTAGACTTTAGTAGGTCGAATATCGAATTTTCGAAACCAATCTAAGCTGAGAACGCGAGGTATTTGAGAA
>JAUMHM010000048.1:3162243-3185597 GCA_032362435.1 Melikaiella ostensackeni
AAAAAAGTAGTGGAACCCAAAAATCGGCAATACAGCCCAAAAAAAGCCCAAAAAAGCCCAAAATTTTGATACAAAGAAATTTGGGAATTTCGATTGTGGAGGTGCTAGCTTGATGGACCTCACCTTTTGGACTGCCGCGCTTCAATTGTACGTGTTGAGTTTCTTCACCCGGATTCCAGGGTAACTTTAAATCGCCAATCCTTGCAAAAAAGCACAACTACATTTTTTCATTTCTGAAGCAAAATTAATTATAGTTAATTAATAATATAATAATTATTAATTACCATAAATGAATATAGAAATATAAATCGTACAATATTAACCTTTAAAAAATCATCGCAACCGTTTGTTCATATTTAAAAAATTGTTATTTTTTGAAATAATTCCTCAGCTTTTCATTTTTAAAAAATTTGACAATGTTTGGAAATATTTACAGGAATGATTTTGTCGTAAATGAAGATAAGAAAGAAATTATAGGCATTGTTGTGAAAATACAAAAAGTAACTTTTTAACTCTTATTTCGTAAGGCTATATTCATTCATAAAAGATTTTTCAAATTAAAAAAGTATATAAATGAACATCTTGCGATCAAAAGGGGATACGCTTGGATTCAGTCTGAGAAGTATTATCCTGAAAGTCAATTTTAAAAACCGTTCGAATTTCAATGTTAAAGACTGATACTTGTAGAGAATTTCAAGGTGCATGTTTTTTTCCTCTTGCAAAAATTTATAGGTTTTGTAATTTTTGAAGTAATTGGTAAGAAGTACATTTTTCGAAGACAAATTTCTTATAAATGTATTATTGGTTTGGATTATCACCTTTTCCTTTTTGAAAAATGGAATAATCTGAATAGATTGGTTCTAAATCAATCCATTAATCTTTTTTAACTTCAACTCGCGCTAACTTAGCGAATTTTCAGAATTTTTCGCTTTTATTAATACTAAATTACGTGTTTAAGTCTTCCGAAACTATTGAAGGAAGAAAAACGCAGATATTTTAATAAACAAAAAAGTTGTTAATTTTTTTTGAAACTTTGCCAAAATCATGAATTTTAACCTTCATGCGCCTCGTTTATCGAGAGAATTTCAAGTAACGGAAAAATTTCAGTGAGAAAGTTGTTAAGGTTCAAAGAAGTTTTCTGGAAAGATTTAGTTCTATCGGATTAATAGTTGAAAAATTATGAATGTTTCAAATTGCAAGCGGCAATATACGCTGCCCTATGCATGTGCCTCCTCGGCTTCGAACGTGTTGCAGCGGGCGATATGAAGGTCGAGTCGGATACCAAACAATAGCAACCGTTTGTAGTTCTCTTCTAAAATATACTATATATAAAGCAAAGAACCAGTGAATGGATTATTCTTTAGAATAGCTAAAAAAGTATTATTTTTGAGATAGGTTTACTTTCGTTAATACCCTATTAATCTAAGAATCTCAAAATGAATCAATGTAGAAAAAGAAATAGGCATGAAGAGTTATGGATTAAAAATAGGAAAAAATGTTCCAGAAATCAGGTACGATTGGTAACCGCTAATAAAAATTTTTAATAAACTTTCATCATAAATGTAATATTTGTGTAATATTTTAGGACTATTTTTCATTCTTGATTTCTTGAATAATTCTTTTCTTGAATCATTTATAGGTAGCCTTAAGTAATTATTTATATTTTTTAATGGAGAAGTTGATAGCATTATTTGTTATTATTGTAGGTAAAAGAATACATTACAAAGTCTAAAACTTAAAAAGACGATGTTGATGATATTATGTATAATCCCAGAGAGACCTTTCAAACCTATTGAATCCTGCTGTGGAGAAAAATGTTAACAAAAATTTTCAAGTCTTCAACAAGAAAAAGTACATAAAAACTTTTGGGATCGTATTGGAATCTTGGGGAAGTATAATGAACAAAATTTGCTTCTCAGTGGAATGTTAAATTGCAAGGAACCTATTGAATGCAAGAAATTTTTTGTCTTTTTCTATGTTTGGGCAAAAGAAGAGTTGAAAATGTTCAGAAAAAGATTTTAGATAAGCATCCGTTAAAAAATTTAGCTGGTGTACGACGCGAAAGTCGTGTTGAATTAACAAAAGATTTAAAAAGAATGATTAAACAGCATTGTGAATGAATCCCACATCGCAATTCACATTACAAACGGAATTCCAGTGATCTAAAATATTTTGAAAATCCTTTATTAAATCTTATAGAACTTTACAAATTGTTCGGAGTATATTATCCAGAAAAAAACAGGGGCTCAATTCACGTTAAGTAAAATATGTATTTCCAGTTCGAGAACATTCCTATTTCCAGTGCGATAGGAATTTTGGCACATATTCACAAAAATTAAAAAGATTATTCGCAATGCTCGTTCTTCTTAATTTACTTGGTCGAGAAATGTGAAGATCTTCTGCAGGATTTTGAAAAATGTTTCAAAGGCAAAGCGCTCAACCCAAAAAACAATTACGAATCGCAAAATCCAACCTCTTTTTTTCTTTATGCCTACTGTTTAACTAGAAAAAATTTCTAAAAGTCCTCCACCTCTGATTGGATTAAAAGAGGCGAAAGTATTGGATGTAAAAAATCTCCATAATTATTTACGCGCTAAAGGAAAATAATTTTTCGAAAAGTGTTTTTCAAAAGTCACAACTCCGAGTCCAGATGCCGAAGAAACTGAAGAGAGTAACGAAAATGATTGAAAGTAGTTTTTAATAAAGTCTTATTTTAATAATTTATTGTTCAAAATGTCTAATAAGTAAATTATTTTAATGATAATATCTCAAGTATTATTTTAGTCTCTGACTTGACCTTCATGTCGTCCGCTGCAACACCTTCGTAGCCGAGGAGGCACGTGCATAGGGCAGCGTCAAAATTGCCGCTTGCAATTTGAAACATTCATCATTTTTTAACTATTAATCCGATTTAGCTAAATCTTTCCAGAAAACTTCTTTGAACTTTATTCAACAACTTTTTTCGGCCCAAAAATTGATTTCGTCACCCATTTACGAAAAATGTTGAACGTAGGTTGAATGTCTAATTCTGGGTGAATCTGATCGAGGCGTGATATAATCCATAGGTTATTTTGAACGGTTTATTGGGTATAACGAAGGTGCTCGGCAGACAGATCGTTATCGACTCGTTCTGGAAATATTCCTCACATGTGTGGACTTGTGCAGTCTGGGTCTGTAACGAGTGCCGTTTCACGCTTGATCGGCCGCTTTTATATATCAGAGAGTCGATAACGATCGGATCGCAAAACTCGGACTCGTGATATTCGGTTTGGAGATCTTGTACATTGTAGAGAAGAGTATTACGTTTACCCCTCGAGGGTGCAAATTGCAAAAGCTCGATTCTTTCGCCATTGCATCGAGGCACTCGTATAAACGAAGTAAAGTGATATTCTAGGCGCGAGCGCGTTCGTTAGTCGATTTCTGTGGATAAAAACTACCCACGGTTAGTTAAACCGCTCGTTTTTCCAATCAGGAAAAACCAGGAAAGGATGACGATCTGGAATCTGGAAGCGAGAGCAACGAATTCTAAGGTCTTGAACCTTGCGATGCACCTCAGTTTTTGAAAAATCTAAATCGAAAAAATATCCATTACTACATTTCCCATACATGCTCCAATGTTTTCTCTTCCCATTCACGGTTTCTGCACTTTCTGTTCTCCTTTTTTTCTTAATACATTACTTCCCTTGCCTCGTTTCCCAGTCTAAATCGTGCTATTTTTGTCCACCTTCTCTCTCACCATCATTTTTCTTAATACTGTGGTAAATCTTCCTTTTTTATCATCTTGTACCTTTTTTCCCCTTTCCTACCATTCCCATATGTCAGCTACATAGCCTATTACTAGCCATACCAGCGTATCAAACAACCACACTCTCCTTCTCCAATCTTTTTTTAACCTTCTTTTTTCTATTCCCCATATCTGTTTCATTACCCCTGCCGCTTATTTTATTACTCTTATATGTGTTCTATGATCTCTACGTGTTTAAAAGATATGTCCTAAATATTTAATAGTATATTGTGCGACTAGTGGGAGAAGATTCTTCAAGCGTGTTACCGCGTTCGCTACGCTCGCGCGGAAAACTCCACGCTCATGGAATTTTCTCCTTCGACTACTAGTCGCACACAATATTTTATTCAACTACCGCGAGAAATATGTCACTTTGCGGCCCTATTGAGATGGGGGAAAATAATAGCTTATCTGATTGATGAACGCAAATATAGCCCTGATATTTGCGTAAAAGTGAAGTAATGAAATTTTATTATTGTACTAGTGGGAAAACACGTTAACTAATTATGCTAAAAATATAGCCCTGATATTTTCGTAGACGTTCCTTTTATTAATAGTGAAGTAATGAAATTTCATTATTGTACTAGTGGGAAAATATGTTGATCAATTATGCTTATCGTCAACGATCAGGTAATTTATTATTTTTCCCACTCTCAACAAGGCCGCAAAATTATATATTTCTCACGGGTGTTGAATAAACACCTTTTCATCTTTTAACTTTACTTCCTTCCATCTCCCAGTCCATTCTTTTTTCTTTCCCCTCCTTTTCTAAACCTCAGTATCTATGTCTTTTCTACATTACATTCAACTCCTCTGCTACCAACACATGAGTATCCAAAATCTTTCGTTTCAGGTGACACTCTTCTTCTTATAAACGATTGTCCTCCATACATTCCTATTCTTGCATACATCTTTTGCTTCTTTTACATCCATTTATCTTTTCATGCAAACTCTTGTGTTACTACGGCTCTTCATATCTCTTCACTTTACAGTCTAATTCACACATTCCAACCGTTCTTTTTTCGGCCTACCTCTGGGTACGCCACCATTCACCTTCACTAAATACACTTGCTTCCTTAAACGTCCTCTCTCGACATGATAAACCATCTCAGCAAATTTATTTTACTCTTGACAATCAATGTTTCTTCTATACCACATTCTTTGTGAACCCACTTATTACTGATTTTGTCCGTTAGCGTTTTACCGCACATATTCGACTGGAATTATATGCCAACCGCGTTCACGTTACTCATACCCTTTTCTTGGTACGACAAGGTCTCGCTACGATACAGCACAGTGGGTGGAAGCACACAATTGTATATTGCAACGTCAGCTTTATTCGTTACATTTTTGCTTCCAGTAATGGCTCCTATACTGCCCATAATCTTTCTGCCCCTGCTTATACGTCTGGCTATAACTGGATTATCTTTCCGTCAGCAGTATTTAAACTTCCAATGTATGTATACGAAATCATCAACTTGTTCTATACTCTCTTCATTTAAAGCAAAGTTGCATTCTGTTTTCTCACCTCTTCTTTTAAATACTAATTTTTGTTTTATTCACGTTAATCTTGAGACCTATACTCTTCATGTTGGTATCCAATCTGCTCATCATTCTTTGCAAATCATCGACTGATTCTGCCGTAACAATCTTATAATCTTCAAACGGCAGTCCACGCATTTTTACTGTCCCAAGGTCTCCATCTGGCCCCACCTTTCTCATCTAAGAGAGTCATTCCTTAATATTTGTCTACGGATATATTGAACATTCAGGCGGACATAACGCAGCCTTGCCTAACGCCCTGCTTAATATCAAACTAATCGCTCATTTGTCCATTTACTCTTATACTCGCTTTACTACCATTATATGTTGCTTGTAATGCTTTTAGAAGCCAACCATTCATTCCATATTTTGCTCACAGTACTTAGTAGGCTAATGGCTCCATAATTAGTACAGTCACCTTTATGACCCTTTCCTTTGTGGAGTGGAACGATTTGGAACTTCACCGTTTCAAGCACACATATTCATAAATTGGTTTAGCCACACAAACAAGTATCCGTCACGCCTCTTAAGCATTTCAGAAGTAATACCATCCACACTAGCAACCTTACCATTCTTTAGTTTCTTAATTGCGGATATAATTTCGCTCCAATCTATTCTTATTTCGCCATCTACAACAGGATGGTCTAACATATCCTCTTCTATGTCACAGTTGTTACGCTCCATAGCTTGACCTCCTTACAATTTCCTGAAAAAATCACTCACACAATCTTTCACTTTGAGCTTATCTCGTACCATTTTCCCATTTTTATCCTTGCTATCTTTGACTGGAATCTTTGATTTTCTATTTTTATCCATATAATCATTTTCTAGTCTAGCCCTCTCAGCCTCTCATTCGCTACAACAAAGTCAATCATGCTATGGCTTTCGCCTCTGCACCAAGTATATATGTGGATCATTTTATGCCTGAACCAAGTATTTGTAATAAAGAAGCATTTTCCTAAGCATAAGTTCATCAATTTCTCCCCGTTACCGATCGCTTTTGGGTCTCCGAAATGACCAAGTGCCCTGTCGGTATCTTCGCGTTGCACATTAACCCAGCCAATCATATCCCTGAGTAGGATGATTCTTTCCATAGGATCGCAAGTACGTAGATTGTCATTTAATGAGTCCCTGAAAATATCTTTTAGATTACTACTGCCACCATCAACTGGAGCGCAGCATCACTGAAAAAACTGGAGATCTCTTTTTGTACAGTATCATGTTTTGCGTGGCCTGTTTTTGAATAGAATAACTTTATTCTGTTATTTTCAATGTAAAACAAATGACTCTGGGATCCCACCAGTGGTCTCATTTCAGTCCTACTCGAGACTGTTTTTTCTGAGTCTTATTTTAATACCTGAAATTAGCCGTGAAATAATTCCCTATTTTTACAGTGATGCTATACTAAATAGCCTTCTAATTCCCACTTTTATTCTTACCCATAATAATCTAGGAGATACACATTCGTACTTTTTGACATGCTGTTTTGTTCTCTCTTTCATAATCAGACCGACTCCTGTGAAACCATGTGATTCATTATCTACGCCTGACCATAGTTCGAGTCCATTTTCAATCTTCCTTATCTCGCATCCCTTCATCTTTGTTTCAGGTATACATAAATATGTATCAAGCTTCCTTACGCTCATTGTATACCGCAATTCCCTCTCCTTAATATCACTTACTCCTTTAGCATTCCAAGCTCCCACTCTCCATTTATCGCTTGAAACTTTTCCAAGTTCATGCCTTTCGTCAACGAAAGTGTCAGTCCAATGCGAAGCTACATTATTATTTGCATTTTCCATTATTTAAAGTTCACACCCAACTACCAACTTGATGCGAGAAATGTTTTCCATAAGTATAAAGTCATGTCCAAACTGAGCAGCTGAATCGTCGTAAGGTAATGTGTCCATTCATAACGTTATTCCCACTAAACTTCTGTCATTCAAAGGAAAGTCTGAAAACAAAGCCAGAACCGAAGGAGTCATGATCGTTTTGTATTGTACTCGTGTACTGAGGAGGCCACCAGCCTCTTGCAGTTTGGCCTTTAAGATGGGAACCATCCTCTCTCCTTAACTCCTTAAGGGCATGTGACACAGTCAAATTCCTACATTACCGACCTCTTTTTTTCGGTGAACCAAATTTTTTTTGAGCCATAGAACTTTTTTCAAAACGAGGTATCGGACTGAAAGTTTAGAAAATGCATAAGAAGACAATAACTTACGTTTATGTACTTCATTTGAATCGGAATTTTGCAAAAAATTATTTCCGAAGAAATTAAAACTGGGAGCTAATCGAGAAATTTTTTGAACCATAGAACTTTTTTTATAAGCAAAATATCGGCCTAAAACTTCGAGGAATGCAAGAGACGACAATGAAGTACGTTTATGTACGCCATTCAAGTATAATTGACGTAAAAAAAAAATTTGCTGCTAAATGTTGACCGGCGAACCTGTGCGTCGAAGCTTCGGAAATAATTTTTTGCAAAATTCCGACTCAAATAAAGTACATAAACGTAGGTTATTGTCTTCTGAGGCAATTTCCAAACTTTCAGTCTGATACTTTATTTTGAAAAAAAGTTCTATGGTTCAAAAAAAATTATGGTACACCGAAAAAAAGAGGTCGGTAATATAGGAATTTGACTGTGCCACATGCCCTTAAGTTAAAAATTAATCTTCTCGGTTGAAAATTTAATTATTTTGTCGAAAATTCAACTCTTGTTGAATTTTTTTTTTTTTTTTTGGTTTGATAATTTATGTCTTTTAGTAGAAATTTCAGTTTTTTTTCGTTGAAAATGCAACTGCTTGGGTGAAAGATAATCTTTTTTGGTTGAGGATTCAACTATTACGTTGAAAGTTCGTGTTTTTTGGTTGAATTCAAGTGCATTTGTTTTAGAATCATTTTTGGTTGAAATATCAACTCCTACATTTTTCGTTGAGAATTACTCTTTTTTTGGTTTAGAAATCAACCACTTTGTTGAAAGTTAGAGAGGAGGGGGGGGGCACTCCATGTAACCGGTTGAAAAAATGGATTTTTAAAAATTGTTTCAATCAATAGTTATAGTTTCCAAGAATGTACTCGTACAACGCTAGAGCGAAATTCGAAGTATTTGTGTAATTATAACGTAGAGAGTGAACGCGCATCGAGTAGGCAGAACGAACGCTTCGTGCAGCCAAATTCGTGAAAATGAAATGTACGAGGATGAGGTAGGTCCGCTGTATGGACCTGGAATCGTTGATTAGCCTAACAGTACTGTAAGTATCCTACAACTATTATTTATACTTTTCATGACCGAAAACTTTAAATACGTTTTTCCAAAACCTCGTTTTTTTTTCAAATTGGCGTGCAGGATAGAGAAATTTTTTTTTGACCAATTCATTTCGCTCAAGGGTCAAATTGTAGGAAATTAAATTCCCCATAGATTGAACTATTGATATTAATAATTTTGTTCAACTAAATATTATTTATTGCAGAGTAAAAGTTGATTTTTGTTGACAAAAAAATGTTCTTCAAAAAGAACCCCCTTTTGCTAAATTTTTAAGATTTTTTATTTTTTGTAGTTCATTGTATACGAGATCTGATCCTGAAAAAGAATACAACCCACATTTTTTTCACACAATTATTGCGGATACTAGGTTGCACGCCGTTTGACGCCTCCTACGCTACAGCCGCTGGAACGATTCCTCGTACATGAGCATACATCGGTTATTTCTGACGGGAGAGGGGGGTTTATTCTCGAAACATGCCTTCATATGTGCAAAAAGTTTCAATCATTTATAATAATTAAGTTTTTTTTAATTCGCAAAAAAGCGCTGCGGTGTCGCCACAAAATTACAAAATTTTGGTGCGAAATTCAAACTTGTTTATTTTCAAATGTTTAAATGAGTTGAACCGTCAGCTTTTTAAAAAGAAATTGGATGTATATGTTGTTAATTCGACACATGTCATTTCTCATTTTTCATCTTTCAAAAGCCAAAATACGTAAAAAGAAATGGCCAAAAAAATGTAAAACATCAACACAATCTGCAAATATACAGGAAGATAGCGAATTGTGCAACTGAACTCAAGTGTATTTCAAACCAAAGTCAACTGTACTGGAATAGTGATTGTGGTACTCACGTACTCAAATTTCGCGGATTGTACTTTTAGAGTAAAATTGCACTATAAATGGCAACGCTTAAAAAAAAAAACTCACAACAGCAATGTTTCCAAATTTATCAGCAGTAGCAACGGTGTCGTAATCCAGAACACAGGTAGTTGTGATCCAGCGTGGATGAGTATCATCAGCGAAAACTATGAGTTGATTTTCTTGTCTCTTGTACCTCACAGCGTAAACAGATTCCTGAACATCGCTAACGTATATCCGATGACCAACAGCGTTGATGCTAACGATCGAGTTTGGAATATGTTTATTTTCACACTTGCGCAACAATTTCTTCTTGCCCATATCATAGAGACGCAGCATTCTACCAACACCAACCAAAATTCGGCCTTGGTAGGGACAAATAGCAAGTGGAACCTCGTCCACAACTGTCTCATGCACTAAGTCCAGTTTTTTGCAATCAGGACTGATTCTATAAAACGAGAAAAAATATTAGTCAAGTACTCAGTTTTCAAAATACTCGATCTAAATCATTTTTGTTCAAGTTGTCAGCACTGCAGGGTTATCATCACTGAACAGATAGTGTGATTGTCATCATTCAATTTTAACTACGCTTTATAAATTTACAGGGTGTCCAGCGGAGACAAACGATAAAATTCTCGTACTTTTCTCGCAGGTTCTTTGAAAATTCTTAAAGAAAGAAGTGTTCTTTCTTTTGGTCTTGCGATCAATTTAAACTCATGGTTATAATGGCCTAAGGTCAAATTTGATTTTTGAAATCCAAATCCAAAAATACAACAACGTTTATTAAAAAAAGGGCTAGTAATGTAAGCAAAATAAGTATATGTATATTTTATAATCAAATCTAAGAGTTTCAACTCTTCTTCTCCGTCTTTTGTTAGCAATTCAATTGAACTTCTCAAATCTCAACGATTTTTATATAATACTGATCCATGAAAAATAATTCCTGTTCAACAGACACCCGTTTTTACCAACAAATTTTAAAATAAGAATAGATTTTTTCTGATACATTTGAGGACTTACCGCTAATAAAAATGCGCTACAAAAAAAATTAAATTTATCTAGCTGAGCTTAAAAAATATTTGGTAGATTTGAAGGTTTTCTACCAGGGTGTCCGCAAAACTTCATTTTCCAAATTCCCTGATTTTTCTCTGCCTAATATTTTATTTTCCCTGACCAATAACCCATTTAACCGAAAAAGTGCCCAGAAGTGACTTAATTTCTGATCCAAAAAGTGACTAATGTGCATTAATAACGCGACTAATGTTCTTTTGAATTGTAAAGAATTTCAAGAAATCCGATAAAATTTATAATTCAAGGTGTATTTCAACGAATTCAGGACAAATTCATAACACTTCAAAACAAAATAAATCAATTTAACTTCAAAAGAATTAAAATGAATCGGAAAAATTTTTTAAATCCAAAAAAATTCCATTGGTTTCAGTAAAACTGAAGTGAATTTAGAGGAATTCAAGGGAAATGAGAAGCATTCGATGAAATTCATAGAAGTTCAAGGTGAATTTAAAAAAATTCAAGTGAACTGAAAACAAGTCCATGAAATTCTATAAAATCTGATATTTCCTGAAATCTTGGAAAATTCATTAAAATACTTTGAGAGATTTTAAAATATCTTAAAACCTAAGAGGTACTGTAAACTCATTCCACATGTTTCGAAATTCTAGGAAATTCTTTACAACCGCATGAAAAATTTTTTAAATCCCTTAAAATCATTGAAATCCTTGGAAATCTCTTGAATGTTTTGAAATCTCTTGAAAATGCCTTAGAATCTATTAAAATACCCTAAAATATTTCAAATCCTTTGAAATCCCATTGAATTACTGAAATCAATTGAAAATTCCTTGGAATATTTTTAAACAACCTAAAATATTTCAAATCATTACAAATCTTTTGAAATCCCTTTTAGTCACTTTAGTTTAATCAATTAAATCCTCTTTTAAAAGCTCTTGAAAATTCCTTGGAATTCTTAAAAATACCCTAAAATATTTAAAATCCTTTGAAATCTTTTGAAATGCCTTGAAACTTTTTAAAGCTCTTGAAAATCCATTGAAATTTTTCAAAATATCCTAAAACCTTATATGTCCTATTCCGAAATTCTAGGAAATTCTTGAAAGCCCCATGAAGCCCCCCTCAAAATCATTAAAATCTTTGGAAATCCCTCTTAAAAATTCCTTGGATTTCTTTGGAATCTTTAAAAATGTTAAATTATATTAAAATTTATTTTAAATATTTTATTTAAATTTTCAATTTTCAATTATTTCAAATCCTTTGAAATCTTTGAAAATATCCTAAAACCTTATAAGTCCTATAAAATCGTTCCATTTTCCGAAATTCTTTAAAGCGCCATGACAATTTTTTTAAATCCCTTAAAATCATTAAAATGCTTGGGAATCCCTTCAAAATCTTCAAATCTCTTGAAAATGGCTTGAAATCTTTTAAAATGCCCAAAATATCTCAAATCCCTTGAAACTTTAAGTTTTTAAAAATTCCTGGGAATTTTAAAAAATACCCTAAAATCTTTAAAATTCTTTGGTATCCCTTCAAATTATTGAAATCTATTATAAATTCTTTGGAATCTTTTTAAATACCCTGAAATATTTTAAAAGAATTCAAGAAAATTCAAAAATATGTATAGACCTGAATTCAAAAGTGGTTAACCTATGGGTTAATTTATTTAAATAGAAGTGACTAGAGTGATCTTTTCATTGAAAAAAGTGAGTCTAGTGACTTTATCTTTCAAAAAGTGACTAAGAAGTGATATGAAAAAAGTGGCTAAAAGTGATTGTCTGCCAGCCTTGATTATTCTTGATAGTTACTTAAAGTGCTTCTCCTTGACCAACGACCACCTTGAAAAAATTTTTCATTGAGAGAAAAATTAGAGTGTCGCTTTGGGAAATTTAACTTTTAATTTTTAAGCGACACCGTAATATGGATGTTCAGAATATTTTCCAAAGTGCCAAAGAATTTAAAAAAAATAAAGCTCATAGGCTTCTAGCGACACAATTTTTTTTTAATTATCATGTGGAAAACATTTTTCTCCCTTCCGTTTTTGATTTGCTTAGGCTAATCATCTTACTCTAGTGTAAGATAAGTAGAAAACCCTCAGATGTTCAAAATATCTTTGCAAGCTGAGCTAGATAAATAAATATTTTTTTAAATACGCACATATCTCTATTCTACAAATTTCCTGCATTTGCATTTTTTATTCTCTAGGAATATCAAATTTTTATCAACAAATAGTCCTTAATATATCTAAAACATCTTTTAAGTTGCCGCGTATGAAAATGAATCTTTGGGAAGACTGCTCTAGCCTCCCGAAACAATAAAAAAATTGACATCTATGAAAATAACTGTAAAAATGATTAAAATAATTTCCTCACAAAGTAAATGAACTTCGTATTTTTTTAATACGTTCTTTCTTCTTATTTTCAATTTCTGTTTGCCAAAACTTCCCTTTCTTGTTATTAAGCTTATGTTTCATCATACTTCTCCGTCTATGAAACAAAAAAATTCCCGCTTCAAAAATAAAATCCCGTACATTTACCGCAGTAATAAATATCTCCTGCAACTCCCGCTTTTCGCACACTAGACACCCTCTTTATAAATTTACTGAACAATTTTTTATTGAACCTTGCCTGTATGTATGAAGATATCCACCATTGCTGATTCTAGGATTGAGTTGATAGTCTTTCGCAACTCCGACAATAAGGAACTGTTGATCTCCTTGATTCGCAAATTTAACCATAGCCAAGCTCAAGGCTGCCAAATTTTGTTTCAGTCGATATTTCTCAAATGTTTCTCCAGTAGTTGGTGCGATAATGCGGATAAGAGAAGCCCAGAGACCAGGTCCTGCCCTCGGAGCCCCAAATACAGCTTCGTTGGATTCTTCGGATAAGAAAGCTTCGGCGAGTTCTCGAGCCACAGCCGCCTCCTCTGCCCCAGCCGCCTCCTGCATTTCTTCCGCCATTTGCAATCGCCTCTGATGTTTCGTTTCTTCCGTATAGGCATTGTGCTCAGTCTCAAGAAGCAGCAAATGCGCCGAGTCATTGTGAATTACAAACTTTCTAGGGGTGTATTCGAGAGGAAAGCTGACTTGATTAAAAACAGCTCCCAGTTTCTCCAAAGCCAAAATCCTTAAGGTATTGGTAGAAATAGCAACAATGCCCTCAGGACACTGCTCGGAACTAAAGCCGGAGGCGAATTCCAAACTTTCATAAGACAACGGTGTTAAGTGGAAACGATTCTGATAGTAATAACTTAGCCACGAACGACTGCTCATTGCAAGAACTGCCTGACTACCCTGCATTCTTATTCTGAAGAGTTTGACTGGTCGAGAACCTAAATATCTGGTTCTGGTGTCTGCCAAATCACCCGATACTTGATCCAAAACAGTTCTCAGTAGTACTCCGTTTTGCAAACCAATGTTCAGATAAAGACTTGATTGCTGTGGACCAGCATCGTCTGAGTTATCTGAATCCTTCATGCCCATCTCGACGATACAGAGACTCTCTGCTGCGGCTTGTAGAGCTTGCATACTTCTCGGTGATAAACAATCATTGTTATCGAGAGATAATATTCGGACAGTATTGTCTTGCAGACCCACCGCCAGGAAGAGTGCTCGGACTTCTCCAGCGGGAACGGCTCCTATTCCCATGCAAATTACTTCCGAGGGCATCTTCTTTCTTTCTGTGTACTCGTTTAGTTGGCCAGTCTGAAAGAACAAATATTTTATAGAGTACAATAATACAGGGTGATCTTGAACTTATCATACACCTTGTATATATAAATTCCTCGTAAAAAACTGAACAGAAAATTACTGCAGCAAAATGTACGATCAATAGTTTTTAATCTATTTAGCGTTGTGAGGAACCAATAGGAGCTCGCTATTCTCGCGCGTACATAAGCATCCTGCGCAAGATGTTTATGTACGCGCGAAAATAGCGAGCTCCTATTGGTTCCTTACAACGCACAATAGTTTAAAAACTATTGAACGTACAAAATCTTGTCACAGTAATTTTTTGTTCAGTTTCGTACAAGAAATTTGTAAATGTAAGGTATATGATGAGTTGAGAATCACCCCGTATATTAGTAATTTTTTGGGTTTTCTTAACGAAGAAAATCAGATCAAATGCTATATATATAAACATAAAATAATAAAAAATATATAGTAACTTGAATTTTCTTGTTTCTAGCATAAAATCCTATAGATTTGCAAATTATATTTGCATAAATGAACTGTTCAACCCATTCATATTTTCAAGTTAGAAGGCATACAACAATTGAACAAAACAGTATTGTTCAGTAAATTCTGAACCTAATTTATAGAAGTGCTATTTTGATATTTTATTATCATGTGATGAAATTTTGAATCAAAATTTTTGATTCAATTTCTTATACCAGGGTTGCTACAGAATTTTCATTTCCAAATTTCAGGGTTTATTCGAGGTTTTTTTCAAAGCTAATTTAAAAAACAATTCTAAACCTTGCGCCGACAGTTCCATTCCAGAAAAATGTAAAGACTTTTTTTTAGAGGAAGAGAAAAATATCAGTAATGAAGAATAATCGCATGAAATTGAACTAATTAAACTCTGATTACAAATAGTTGCAAAGATAAAAAAAACTTTAAAAATTAATGCCTACTTCACTTATTCCAATGAAATTAATCAGTTTCCTTCATTCACGATAAATTTAATTTCGAAATATTTTTAAATCTCATGAATTTTTGCATACTTTGAATTATTTACAAATAAATTGATTTCCAACTTTACGGACGCCCATATCTTAATTATTCTTCAATGAATGGATTGATCCACGTCTAAAATATGTCTTTCTAAAAATGTAAAATGATCAAATTGCATTACATACTTTCAAATGAGGCAAGTTTATAGTTCAAATGAATTTTGAATTTAGGTTGCCTGAATTTTTAACTTTGGTCCATTTAAAGGTTTTTTCAATTTGGAATACTTTTTAGGTTCTAATTTTTATTTTTGTAAGTTCAACATTTTGCAAATTCGAAAAATTTTAATTTTCTGTTCCGTTGTATAATTTCAACTTCATTCTTTTTCGAACTTGAATCTTTTCATATTGTATTCTTATTAGTTGGGAAAGGATTTCTAAGTTGAACTATCTTCAAAACAGAAAACTATGAAATTTTATTATCGAATTGTTGATTCTAAAAATTTTTAAATTTCACAGATTTAATTTTTGAACGATATTCAGTTTAAAATATATCGACAAGTAAGGCTTTAATTGGAAATTATAGTTTGGAGCAGTACGATTGAAATATGAATTTGTTCATTTGTTAATATTCGAATTTGACATTATTCGATTTTGGATTCTCTCGACTTCAAAATGTTCAACCAATAAGTGTTACAAATTAAAATGGTAGAATTTTGAAAGATCTTTCTCAAAAAAGTCGAAAAAAGTCGAAAATGTCGTACAATCCGAGGTCTAAGATGGAAAATAATGGAAAATAGATGAACTTATAGTATTTTAAATGAATTTTTGTATATATTAGCAATTAGGCTTATTTTGCGAGTAAATATTCATGTTTTTGTTGGAAAATCTTGTTAAATGGAAAGCGAAGAAATAGTGGCATTAGCGGCCAATTACGCGAAAATATAGGGTGCCCGCAAAACTTCATTTTAAAAATTCCCTGACTTTTCCTGACCATTAATATTTAAAGACCCGAATTTTAATCTTCCAACAATTTAAATAGGGAATCATTTATAAATGGAATAAAAAAACTGTAAATTTGAATTTTAAATCTATTATTCTTGACAGTAATTAAAAGTGCCCCTTATAGAAATTCACTAACTTTTGCAAGTACTTTTTCAAAATCCCAGACTTTTCCATGATTTCCAAGTTTTCCTGATCTGCGACCACTCTGAAATAGTGGTCTCACTCCAAAAAGTGTTAACATGGCGTGAGTCCGAGCCCTGTTATTATTATGGAAAATGTTTGCTCCCTTACATAAGCCGAATGATTTGAATCCAGCGAAGGTGCCGAGAACAAAATATTCTCCGCATATTATACATCTTTGAGATAAAAAAGTGCGTCGCAAAGAGAACATTATGCGGTTGTTCGCAAGAGGTACAACTTTGAATTTCTATGTAGTCTGACTGAAAAAGTTATGTACCACTCAGATGTTCACTAGGGTGTCCTGAAAAAATCCAATGTTTTTTATTTTGATCACGCAGTGCTAAACTTGTTCCATTTAGTAAGAAAAAAATAAATGCGTATTTTTGTTTTATTTAAAAAAAAGTTCAAACCGAGTTCTTGGGACCTAAACCGCCTCAAAATCATTAAAACTATCAATTAACCATTAAAAACTACCCCTATAAAGGGTAGTATTTTTGTTCTAATCGTGTCAAATTTTTTTTGGCGGTGTCTGGTACCATTAGTTGTATTTCCTGCAAAACACTTATTTCTTTAGCAGAAATTAACGCTAATTAATACTTATAATCATTTTAGGGCTGCTTAAGGTCCCAGGATCACGGTTTCAACTTTTATTAAATAAAAAAAAAATAAAATAAGCGCGTTAAAAAAATTGGTTTTTTTAGGATTCCTTAATGTGCATCTTATAAAATGAAAGAGTAAAAAAAATTTACATACACCGTCCATTTCGAAGTACACCAATTCTCCTCCACTGAGGGCAATCACGACTTGTTTTTGGTTCACAGCGCATTTAACGATAGTCTTCTTTCCGGGAGCTTTCCATTCGTTCACTCGTTTGTCTGCTCGAATGTGACGAATTCCGTCAGGGTAAACCTGAAAAAAAAAAAACAATTTTCCCTAAAAAATGTGATTAAGCTCATTATGAAAGCCTTGTTGTTTACAATTATAATATTTGTTGAGGCCGAGAAACCAGGCACGCTTTTAAAATAATTAAAGCGTTCCAACGATGCAAAAGCCTATTCGTTATTCTTGCACTTTCTTGCGACCGTCACGTGGTGAACCAGGTGCCGGAGATACCGAGTGCATTTTTAAAATTATATAATTTTTATCTAAGAATCTCATTTTAGTCATCTTGATCAGCTCTAACGGAAGATTCGGTTTTACTATCCACAAACCAGAAATCTATCGTACAAACCAGGGTGGCCGCAACACTTTATTTTCAAAATTCTCTGAGTCTTCCCTAATTTTTCATTTCCCCTGACCATTAATATTTAAAGACCAACATTCTAATCGTGTAACATTTTTGATATAGAATCTTTTATAAATATAATAAAACAATGCTGAATTAAATTTTTTTATTTATTATTCTCAGGGCTGCCACAGCCTACTATACTTGGAAAAAGTAACCTATTCAAACCGAAAGTGACCAAAAGTGACTAATTTCTAACCAAGAAAAAGTAACTGAAAGTAACTAATGTGTACTAAAAATGTGTCTGAATATTCTTTTAAATTATTATTTTTTTAATACGATGAAATTTACACTCAACTCTGGATTTAACAGCGGTCTCGGGTATGGCCTGCGATGACCGTGGGGCTCTTCCAAGCATTTGCATGATGTATACTGTCAGGGCCGTGTGAACCATTTCCAGTAGTAATGCATAATAATAATCAACTGTATTTTGTACAGATGTAGATTTTTGTTATCATAAAGGATGAACCTTTTTTAATAATAGAGACTAATTATTAATGAAAAGAGAATTTTCCGCGTGTATTTGAAAATGAATGCGAAAATGCATGCGACTGTTCGAACTGTCCCGCTTTGTGGCTACGGAACTGCTTGATTCCACTGAGCTCAAAGAGCCTCTCTCTTGGCCCTTCGGATCCCCTCATCACCGAATGCAGCCGGCAGTAATTCTAAGAAGGCCGTATATCCAGAGCTGTTAAATCCAGAGTTGAGTGTATAATAATTTCAGTTGAATCTTAACGAATTCAGGATAAATTCATAACGCTTTAAAACAATTCAAGTTAAAATCAAAAAAATTCAAATGAATAGGAAAAAAATTTTAAATTCAAAAAACTTCAATGATTTCAGTAAAATTGGAGAGAATTTAGAGGAATTTAAGGGAAATGAGAATTCGATGAAATTCATAAAAATTCAAGTTGAATAAAAAAAATCAAGTGAATTGAAAACCATTCAAAAATATGAAAAAAAAAATCATTAAATTCAGTAAGCTTGAAATGAGTTTCCAAAAATTCAAAGGAAGACGGTGAAATAATACCTAAAAATTCAAGGTGAGTTAAAAGACTTTAGGACGAATTAAAAGAATTTAAGTAAAATTAAAAAAATTCAAGAGAATTCCAAAGAATTTAAAACAATTCGGTATTAATTAATAAAAATCCAGAGTGAATAAAAAATGAATAGGGGAGTTTACCAGCGGCTAGGTAGCGCTAGCTGCTCTAGTCAAAGTTCTGCGAAAATTTAAATTGGATAAATGAAAAATTGATTTTTTAATACAAATTAATAATGAAAGTTTATAATTTATTCATAAAACATGTTAAAAAATGTAAGTTATTCAGTTCGAAAAGTGAAAATGTAATATTTTAAGTACTGGTAAGTTTTTCTTGCGTATTTCTGCGAATATTTTATCCTAAATTTGATGTTATATTCTGGTTTTACGGGTTTTAGACAGGCCTCCCAAATCTCAATCAGGTACAGGTATTTCACGTTGTGACGTCAAACCAACATGGCGCCGAATACTGGTGCATAGACATTGGCACCAAATACATGGGACTGAACTTTATTTCTTTAATATCTTCGTAGAAAATAATTTCTTACCATAAATGTATTTGGAAATTTGTTTTTGTTTTGCAAGGAACATTTTATGATATGATAAAATCGATAAAACAATTATCGATTTTATTATTCCATAAAGTGGTCCTTGAAAAACAAAAACTAAGTTCCAAATAAACTTAAAGTGAGAAATTAGTTTTAAGGAAGATATTTAAAAAATAATGTTTAGTCCCATGCATTTTGGTGCCAATGTTTATGCACCAGCATATGGCTATCTTCGATCACCATAGAGTATTCTCATTAAGCCATAAAAATCTGAGATGGCGAACCTTTGGGGAAATAATATTGCTTCCCAATGCTCGTGTTTGTACCTGGAGTTGTAGGTTTTCATAATTCTTTTTGTTTTTTCGAGATGCAGAGTGTGCATTTCGCAAAGTTGTCGGGAGATATAGGGACATGATACATAAAAAAAAAAGTAAAAATAGAAAATTTTACTGAAAGTAGTAGTGTTGTCGATCACTATAATGGATATAATTACGGAAGCGCGTACAGTAGTGGCATATTTTATTCTATCACACAGGTTTTAAATCACAAATCAAATAAAAACATATACAAGTTTGGAAGCCAATACATTTTATGATGCTGGTTTTGTGGTAAAGGTGAAGCGCCAAAAGTTTAATGGTACTTTTCTAATTCTGTGTGATAGGTTATAGTATAACATTATAGTATCATTAGTTATTTGTTATTAGTTATGAATAGTATTAGCATTAAGTAATATTCCCGTGAAGCATGGAATTGATCATCATTTTGGTTGTAAAATTCCGTTGTTGATGTAAGATGCGATGGCAGCTTTTTGAGGTTAGGTTGAATTTTTAGAATGCAAGTGCGAACGACACGAACTGTCCGCAAAATTACAACCCTAATGCAAGTAGTTCTATACGACTTTTCACGAAAAATTGTACAAATTTGCATGGCATTTCACGTACTTTAGTTGCATTTCAAACACTTTGCATTCATAGTACACGGGTGTAATAAATCTTATACTTTTGTAGAATTTTTGGCATCATACCTGTACATTTTTGTAATTTGTCGTAACGAAATATAATTCTTCATAAATGCTTGTAGAGATCTGCCAATGATTTGCTTCAAAGTGGAATAATAACAAATAACTAACGATACTATTATGTTATACTATAACCTACCACCTCTCACAGAGAATCAGAAAAGTGCCATTGAACTCCTTGCACTTCACCATTACCACAAAACCAGCATCATAAAATTGATAAGCTTCCGAACTTCTATCAGCTTTTATATGCCTTTATTTGATTTGTGTTGTAAGAACTGTGGCGTAGAATAAAATATGCCACTATATCCATTATAGTGGTAGACGGTACTGCACTCACATTTTCAATAAAATCCTTATATTACAGAGCATACGGATCGAAATTTTCGATTTTTAAAATTTTTTTGATGTATCGGCTCCCATTTCCCCACAATTTTGCGAAATCCTCACTCTGAAACTCGAAAAAACACAAACCATCATGAAAAAACTCCAACAACACATGCAAACTATACGGCGCTACAGTAGAGAAAATAAAGATGGCTGACATAACAATGTAAATTTCAAATATTTACACTGACCAGATGCTAAAAAATTGTTTTCTTTCAGTTTCAAACATTTAAAAAAATGCTTTGATGCAAGAAGTCTTATTATAAATAAATCGATGATTAACGTTTGGTAAGTACGTCAATATCAATAATCTAAATATTGTAAAGAAGTTTTATTGGGGGGGGGGGGGGCACCCCAGCCGGTGGTGATTCTAACCTCAAAAACATGTAATTTTATAAAAATGCAATGAGCACAAACTTTCAAGTTGTCAGTAACTCTTTTGCCCATCCTCAATAACACTCTTTCCCATTTCTTTCAACGATCTATTTTTACAGGCTCACTTTACCACTTAGAAGAAAGTTTTTTACTTCCATAACTGACGTATCATGATGTATTGTGTGGCGGAAATGTAAAAAAAAACTAATTGTTTTGCCCAGAACAGATTGACAGCCATACAAAGAACTGGAAATTTTGATTATTGGATCTTTTTCCTCCAATTCCATTGCGTAAAAATGTTTGCAAGCAAACTATTTTATCTTATTCGAATAATTATAGCATCAAAGTATTTTTTAAATGTTTAAAACTTGAAGAAAACGATTTTGTTTTACGATGCGCAAACCAGAAATCTATCGCGCCAATCCATTTCACTAATCAAATCTCAGAAATATTTTTCTGTACTACCTCCTATCAAAAACTCGAATATTCTCTACTTTTTAACACACTAGTGCGTTAAAATAGTTTTAACGCACTGCCCCCTCTTCCAACACAGCTGACGAGCGATGCGTACCAACTTTCTAGTTACTCGCTAGTGACTGTTAGTAACACAGCCCATTTAGACATACATTAAATGAAAAAATTCTGTAAATGGGCGTGTTTTTATTCCTGTAATTAGGACTGTTTTTTTTCGTTTTATGAATAACCTATCAAATTTGATTAATAATCTGTATCAAAAGCCATTTTTCATTTATCCACTTTAAATTTTCGCGGAAATTAGACTTGAGCAGCTAACGCTACCTGAGATATAATAAGATAAGAGAACAAAATTACCTGAACTAAAGCATCTTCCCCCAAAGCAGAACAGCTCAAAGTCGGCGTTGTGCCCAGGAAACCCGAATCTGTCACTTCTTCGACAGTTTCTCCAATGCTAAGTACAAGAGTCGCATTGACGAAGGACACAATGATGTACGCGTCAAATTCCTCTGTAACCGAAATCAAATGTATCGTATAGATTATTCAGCGAAAGCGTAAAAATCTGGATCTCGTGGAGTCAGAGCTAAAGGACTTTTTCTTATTTAATTTTAATCAATATATTATAATTACCTCTATTATTTTCAGAGATTAGAAAAATACAACTTGAAAACTGAATTTTCATGTTAAGGTATTTTTCGTGTCAAAAATCAGATCTCTGTAAAAATAGTTGTTCTCTGATTTCAAACATCAAAATAATATTACTAATGATGTCAATTGAAATAAAAAACATTATTTTTAACTACAAAATTTTAAAACTTACAAAAAACATTCATTTTAACAATGTTTTTTGCAATTGAATTTTTTCTTACGATTGCTTCTTACCAATTTTTGAAAAGTAGTTGCATTTTAAAAAATGGTGGCTTATTTTTGCGGGGAAAACATTCTCTACAACTTTACTGTTTCAAATTTAGAAATTTGGAAATTTGGCTGAAATCGACTTAACAATTTTTTAAAAATAAAACACTGTTTTTAAATAAATAACTGTATTTGAAGATTATTTACTTATTTTTAAAATTGGAAACAGTAGAGTTGTAGGGAATGTTTTCCCCCAAAAAATAAGCCATGATTTATTAACCATTGTTAAAAAATTGGTAAGAAGCAACAGTAAGAATAAATTCAATTACAGAATATATTGTTGAGATAATTATTTTCCGTAAGTTTTAAACTTTTTTCATAAAAATAGTGTTTTTTCTTACATCAGATATGACAGATAATATCATTACAATGCTTAAAATCATAGACAACTTTTTTCCCCAGATACCTGACTTTTAGCACGACAACTAGCCGAACAGGGGTCACAGCGACTCAGTAGTTCAATTTTTTCCCGGGTTGCAAAAACTTTTCATGGTCATTGAAATTTAAAAAATCGAACTCTTAAAGCTGATTCTTTTTTCAATTGAAGTAATCACAATATAACTGCAAATTTAAGCACTCAAAGTGAAACTTGACTTTTGAAATTGAAGCTTATATTTTTAAAATAATTTTCACATATAAAACGGAAGCTTCTAACACTTTTCAACTGAACAATTTAAAATTAAATGCCGTTAAACTGCAAACTTTAAATTTTTCAACTTTTATGAATGGAATAGTTCAGAACTGATAAGCCTTGGATTTAGTTTCCGTTCTGAAAGGATAGGTTTCTTAGTCAGCTCGATTAAGATGTTTTTGACTTGCAACAACAGAATTGATTTAACTTTTGGGTTTAGTTTCTCGACTGAATCGTTCGCCATTTGTTCGGTGTCGACGGTGTCCTTCAAATCAATAAAATTAGGAAATGAATCGTTTAGGTAAATACACTAATACCCCGTTAGTGTGCCAGTGTGCTCCCGCTTTGTGTGTCGGC
>JAUMHM010000048.1:3239140-3253158 GCA_032362435.1 Melikaiella ostensackeni
GTATGTACTAGGAAATGAGACACAAATTAGAATAATAAAGTGATAGCGGAGACGCCAATCTGTATGAGATGCACACTGTCACTTACACAGATGTACACACAAACGTCTCAGCAGCTTAGCGTCTTGTGTATGTGCATCTGTGTGAGTGATAATGTGCGCCTCGTACAGATTAGCGTCTTCACTATTACTTTATTATCCTAATTTGTTTTTTATTTCCTAGTACATATATATAGCTATATATGTATATAAATATGTGGAGTGTTAGGTGCTGATATCATTCAATTAATTACATGATTTGCACCTAACAAATCACACCCTTTTAGGGTCGTCGTCCCTTGACGATCGTTGTATAGTGAGTATGATAGCTAGTAATTGCAATTACATGCAGACGGATCTTTTGAATAAAAAAATTTCCTGCGTGTTTTTTTTCATTTGCATGTACCTGCAAAAATCTCTTATTTATGTCCACATTCAGACTTCCTTTCTATTTCGTAATTAAAATTTGTCACATGACAATCTAACAAGGAATTTTGAAGTTTGCAATTTTTATTTATATTTTCATTTATATTTTGGAAAGAAATTTAAGTTTGGCAACGCTGTAATAATTTTATGCCTAATTTTACGTTGCCTGCGTTTTATCAATGTAATAATGAACGCGTACGTCAACGAAGGTGCATGAATCGGAACGGATTCTGCAGTGCCGATAGTTTTCGCACATCGTTAGTACGGCGAGCAGTACATAAGAAAAGTACATTAAGCAGTAGAAAAGGAAAAATGTGCAACTGAGTAGTTCCAGAATTGGACTTCTTTTTTTTCTTTCTGTTCTCGTTTTGGTTTTTAGTGAAATTTTTGTGTTGTTATAGTGCGTGGATTTCTGAATCAGCGAAGGAATTCATAATTCTTTTCCAATGCGAGTAAGAGTTTTTCACTCTTCTCCCCTCCCCCTTTTTTAAATGATTCAATTTAAGAAAAATCAAAAGAATTTTTTTCAACATTTTGAAAAGTTCGAGTCCATTTAAAATAAATTATAAGACAATGGTAGCAATACAAAATTCAAAACAAATTTTGAAATGGGAATTAAAAAGCGTTAAAGAATCATGTTACATGCAAAACGGGTGCCAAAAACTAAAAAAAATAATAATAATAAATTTTTAATTCTAGACTCCCGAATAATAAATCAAATATTATTCTAAAGTAAAGACAAAGCTTCTTTATTTTGTGGCACTATGATTGCACGGTAACTAGAGTAATCATAACAAGGTCGCTAAGTCAGCACTCTGAAATGATGGCAATACAGAGCAGGCGGGCTCGGGCGAAGAGAAAAATTCTTTGACGATACATGAAATGTACGAGAATTTTTGCATAAAATATTCAAAACTCTCCGCGCGATAGTTTCAGGAGACCTGAATTGCATCGCGCGATTATCAATGAATAGATAATAAGATTTCACCTTAACAAAAAAAAGACCTATTCAGAGCATAAGAGGATGAAATGTAAACGAAAAAAAAATGCTACGAATTCAATGTCGAGTGAAAGGGATGCATGAAAGACGCGCCACACAGAAAACGCTTCGCGAACAACCGCTTTTTTGTTCTCTCTCTCTCTCTCTCTCTCTTCCATCTCCACTAATATTTCTCACAGCATCACCTTGGAGTCAGCGCTTTCTCTCTCACCCCCAAGCTTACGAGTAGGTGAGAAGGGTGCACCGTTTAGAATAATAAATATAGGAAGTTGGATTCTGGTTGAAAGTCTTAACCTGGAATCATAAAGATTTCGAATGCAAAAATTTCCGAACAGAACTTACAACATGCAAGTTCTTTAACCTCACAAAACTGATGACAGGTTCCTGCCTTGGGAAATCAAAAGTTCAGACAAAGAATTTACGCCACTTTAAATTCCACACGTGGTCGATTTTAATCAAGAGCTCCACGGCGATTTCTTCACACATTCCATGGAATGC
Source organism: Melikaiella ostensackeni (assembly GCA_032362435.1). Lineage (NCBI taxonomy): Eukaryota > Metazoa > Arthropoda > Insecta > Hymenoptera > Cynipidae > Melikaiella > Melikaiella ostensackeni. The sequence goes on from JAUMHM010000048.1 coordinate 3,241,101, forward strand.
AGAAATCTGTACCCTAATAAATCGCTATCGAACCCCCAAGGCGCTTCGATCCAAAAATTATTTTGCAGTTGAACGAGCTATTTGAACCGATCAAGTAGTCTCAAGAAGGTAGCCTCTTGGAAAAGCCTTGTAAAACGCCCGTCTCGTTGGATACTCGCCGGTACCTCGCGTCAACCCTTACTTTTTGCTTCCCTACATATATTCCACTGTAAGTCGACATAAGTTTCCAGTTTAAAAAAAAAAGGGTCGATGTGTTAAATTTTTCCTCCAATTGGGGCACGCTGAAACCTTCACCGTAAGGACGTAAAACAAAAAGAATCTTTCCTCCAAAAAAGTGTTTTTCGAAAACCGAGGGTCGTGAAAGTAGAAGTCATTTCCAGCTCCCTCCCTAAATTTCAAAGTTTGAGCGAAGGCTGCGTATGTAAAAATTTCATTCCTAATAACTTCGAACTTGGACTTTCGAGAGAATATGATGGAAGAGTTTAGTGGATTTCAAAGCATTCCTGTGTGAAAGAGATAATTCATTGTCTATCCCAAGCTCGAGCTTCATTCTTCCCATTCGGTAGAAATTATAAGAATATTGTAAACAACGACCTTCGGCAAGTACTGTAATCGTTCCAATTTATCTGCTGATTATGTATTTTTGTACTACATGATAAACTTGACACAAACATATTTGGTCCTTTCTATTAATGCACTTTTGTAGAGGGTACACATTTGGGGGTTAAAGGAATAAACACGTATTATACTGATTGTTGAATGAGTGCCCATCTACGATTGATTTATTTATTGGATATCATGAGTCCCACTTTAACCAAAGTTCGGTTATGCCTCCTTGGATGAAGAGAAGTGAATACATAATAACATGCATGAAAAAATAAAGGAACATCTTTCTAAATTGAATTTGAAAGGTGGCAGTTTGGAGCCTCCGCAAACCAATTCACAAATAAAAAAAAACATGCACTTTTTATTAATTTTTTTTCAAAGTAACCTTGACCACGAATTAGGGCAAATTGACACGCATTCAATACGCGCTGGCTCAACTCGTTTCAACGAATCAGAAAGCAAGATTCAAGCGAATTCAAATAATTTTAATTCGCCGCGATTCGCCCCAATCAATTTTTTTACTAGGGTTTTACCGGGGCACCATGAAAGTTCGAACTTCGAAAAACCGCTTTCCAACAAAAAAGCATCTAAGTTGGCGAGTGCCATGAGCGCGCGCGTTAAATTTTTTCTTCGAAAATAAAATTAGCTAAAAATGACAATTTTGAAGTTTCATTCAACTAAAAGGTTCCTTCCATTTCAAATTTTATTTAGTGAACTTGTTTTTAAGATATGCAATACATGGAACTAACCTTTGAAAAATGATGCGGGGAAGGCTAAACGGCGCAACGTTCAATCAACCAAATTGTGCAGGACAGACAAAAACCTTTCTAGAGAAAAAACTTGCAACCGATTGAGTAAATTTGTTCTTTGTGTGAGTGGATGGATCAGTTTAATAACCATTGTGTGAAAAAAAAAGATGGCGCTACATGTGCATGTAATAATCTAATGGAAATGGCGATGGACTTAGCACCATTTAGCTTTCCCTGGTATTATAAATGAAAATAATATATAAATCGTTAAAAAATCATATAAAATAGGTGTAAAAAAACGAGAAAGAATGACTTTTGAAGAATCCTCAGTTGCACGTCTAAATGTCCACGTGTAGAGTTGGGAGTTTCCCATCAGTGCACATTTAAATTTCAATGTACACAGTTGAAAGGGTACCATCTGTGCATATTTGAATTTTAACGCACACAGGTGGGAGGGTACCATCTGTGCACATACACCGTTGGGCGGGTACCATCTGTGCACGATTAAATTTCAACTTAAACAGTTGGGAGGGTACCATCTGTGCATGTTCAAATTTTAACGTGCGCAGATTGGAGGGTACCATCTGAGGGTACCGTTTCAAAGATTTCCAGTAATTTGAAAGGATTTGAACTGATTTCAAGAAATTTTAAGGTAATTCAAAGGATTACAACAGTTTTAGGGTATTTCAAACGATTCCAGAGGATTACGAGGGGTTATACAGATTTATGTGATTTTAAAAGAACGATTTCCGCAGATTGCAAAGGATTTTAAGCATTAAATGACATTTCGAAATATTTCAAAAGAATTCTCTGGATTTCAAAGGATTTTTAAGGTTTTCAAGAGATACCGAAGTACCTTCACGAATTTTGAAGGGTGTCAAGGGATTTTAATTGGATTTCGAAGATTTAAAGGGTTTTGAAAGAATTTCATAAGATTTCAAAAGATATCACGGGATTTCAAAGGATTTTAAGAGATTTCAAAAAATTCCAAAACATATCCACGGATTTCAGAGGATTTCGTAATATTTTAAAAAATTTAACGGAATTTCAAAGGATCTCCGAATATTACAAAGTATTTGAAGAGATTTCGAGGAATTTACGTGGCTTTTCAAAGATTTTGATGTATTTCAAAATATTTTAAGGGATTGCAAGAGATTCAGAAAAATTCTCAAGGATTTTGAAGATTTCAATGAATTTCAAAGAGATTTCAAAGAATTCAAGAGATCTCGTAATATTTCGAAATATTTCACGGAATTTCAAGGATTTTAACCGATTTTCAAACATTTTGAGTGATTTCCGAGGATTTTAAAGGATCATAAGGGATTTTTATAGGATTTTGAATATTTCAAAGAGTTCAAAAGATTTCACGGAATCTCAAATAATTTTAAGGGATTTCTACAGTTTTTAAAGGATTTCAAGGGATTCCCAGGAAGCTCAAACGTTTTAAAGGGATTTCAAGAGATTATACACAATATCCATGGAATTCAAACGATTTTAAGGAATTTTCACATGATTTGAAAAACTTTAAGGGATTGGGATACATAAAATTTTTGAAAGAATTCACGGGATTTCAAAGGATTGCAAAGATTTTCAGGAATACGATGAGATTTCATGAAAGGTGTACACCAGATTTTAAGAATGGTTAACTCCTCGACTCTATATTTATTGGACGTATGTGATATGAAATATTACATAATAAAAAAAATAAAACAAATAATGATATAATGTGTATGATAGTATAAAAAGTAATTTCAACAGCCAAAACTGGTTTCAAATAGCATGTTTTAAAAAATAATTAGAAAAAGGAAACCTACGTAAAAAATGCTTTGGACTCCTCCATCTCCAAGAGTAAGGATTCGTAACATTTTCCAGACCCTCTCCACCCTCAAAAAAACCATGCGAAACTAATGTACACTCCCTTAAGCCTCAAATGAAAAAATTCGGTTGGGCCCTTTTTGATAAAACTCAATTTTTCGTTCCAATTTTTTTTATCATATTTACGTAAAGCCCATGAAAAGTGGAGCTCTATTTGCTAAAACTCTTTAATTGTTAATTTTAAAATAAGATCTAAGTGTTCAATATCGTGCGATCTCCTGGAGTCTTTGAAAATGCTGAAAATAGGTGCAAAAATTGAGTTTATTTGAAATCTCTGCATTTTAGATCATTAAAGGCCTAAAATAGTTACAACATAAATGAAAGTGTGTAAAATTATCTGTTAATTAAAAAATATATAACCTTTTATTTCCAATAGTTCACGAGATATGATCTTCAGAAGTCAATTTTTAGGTAAAAAATATGTCCATTTTGCTTTCTTGCGAAATATCTCTTCTCTTGTGCATTTTGGGTGAACATTGTATGCATTTGGATTAAAATAGACTCACAATTCCCTACAAAACTAAAAAATACGACATACTAGCTCTGATAAGTTCAAAGTAATGCGGCCCCAAAGAAGAACCCCTTTTATCGAACATTCAGCTTTTTTTAAATATCTTGTGTCCATTGCATGATACGCGAAAATTTACTAGTAAAATAGTTATTTATATAACACAAAGTAAAAATAATGAGATATTTCAAAACGGGCGGTATTTTCCATAAAAACTATTTTTCTTTTTTTAGATTTGTAGGAAATTCGTCTGCTTTATTCAATTTCTATACAATGCTCACCTAAAATGCATGAAAAAGAGACATTTCAGAAAAAATCAAAATGGGGAATATTTTTTAACCAAAAACTGACTTTTGAAGGTCATATGTCGTTAACTGTCAGAGATAAAACGTTCTATTTTTTAAATTTACAGATAATTTTACACGCTTTAATTTCTGTCGTAACTATTTCATGCGCTGATTGCTCTAAAATGCATAAATTTTCAATAAACTCAATATTTGCACCTATTTTCATCATTTTCAAATATGCCAGGATATCGCACGATGTTAAACAATTAGATCTTATCTTTAAATGAAAAGTGAAAGAGTTTCAGGAAATAAAGCTTCACTTTCCATGAGTTCTTACGAAAATATGCTAAAAATTTGAGAACAAAAAATAAAAATTGAGCTATTTCAAAAAGAGCCCAACCGAATTTCATTTTAGGCTCAGAATACTTGGGAGGCATCCTTGAAACATAATCAGAAATAAATCGGAAAGTGCAAGCCCTTTTAAGTGAAAATTTGTTTAGGCTAGTCGTGTGTAACAATATCCTGTTTGGATATGAGTCATATGTGTAACATAAGAATAAAGAATGTGCTGGCTGCACACATAGGAATTCAGTTAGGGAAGCAATAAATCGTTTCATTTTAATATAACTTTATGATACACGATTTGATTTTCAATTATGATTTAAAATGTTTTTTCATTAATGTTTTTAATATTGTAATGATTTTGAAAAGTATCTTAATTTCTTACACTCAAAATTAACGTTGCTTTTCAACTTTCAGAAATTTTAAACTGCAAGTTAAAAAAATATATAGAAATGATTTTATTCCTTCAAAATATTGTAATTATAATTTATAAGTTTGTGTTTTTGATACTCAGTTAGTTATCAAAAATGCGAATCGTTTCACTTAATTGTTAAAAAATTTTGGATTGAGACTTTACATCTACGTTATTTTTGAAAACCTTCTTCTTATGAACAAATTTTCTTGATTTTCGAACTAAAATTTGATGAAACATATTGTTCTTCGAAGAATAACAACAATTTCGAATTTTTTCAATTCTAGGATTGAGACTTTATACGTTAGTTTTTAAAACCTTCTTCTTGGTTTTAAAAATGATTTTCACATTCATATCTCAAAATTTTATAATAATGGTTTGAAATGTTTTTCTTAATTTATTCGATATTAGAAAGGTTTTAAAAATTATTTAAATTTGTTTACACTTAAAATAAACGTTGCTTTTAGATTTTGTACAATTTTGACCTGGAAATTAAGAAAAAATGTAGAAATGATTTTGTTCTTCAAAATCATGATTTCTAAAATCGCGTAAAAACGGGAAAAAGTTTTTTTTTTAATACATTAGTCCCTATTTTCAAGACAAACCTCGAGACAAACAATGCACCAAATATGATAAATAATAAGTGAATCTCACAAAATTTTGATTAAAATTTAATAAATTAGAAAATTAATACAAGAGAAAATTAAAACTAATTTAATTGAAACCTTTACAATTTTGAAATGAAAAAATAATACCTCTCAGAAATTATGAGAATGAACACTTGAAAAAATATTTTTAAAATTATTTTCACATTGTTAGTATCATTTTTTGTAACGAATCAAACTTCTTTCAAATTTAAATTAAACATCCACCTTTATAGATTGTAATATCAATGTACTTTTTTTAATCTGAACAAATATTTGCTCGTCGTATCTGTAATGGAAATTTCTGCGAAGATAAAATTACGAGATTCGTCGCTTGTGTTCATTTGTTATCAGATGCAACGTCAATGCTCAAAACATAATAATTACACCTTTCGCATGAAGCTTCTTTTCGACGTTTGAAAATCCTTACAATCAATTTTTGATTATGATAATATTATAAATTTTATTAACATCCAAAGAAAAATTTGTCTAAATTATCAAATTTTATTATAGCAAAATTGTTCTAAATAAAAAATTAGTGATTTCATTTTTAAAATTCAAAATGTAGCTCACTGCAAGGGAGCCTTGGAAACTGACGATGATTACTCAGAAATTATGGTTCTTTTTTGAAAGGTGTAGATTCACTTTTTGGACAGATATTCGCCTTCAAAGTGAAGCATTAATTTTGAAACGGTTTTTGCAAATGTACCTAAAAACTTTCCACGAGTGTACTAATGTACTTTTCACATCATTTCGAAAATCGGCAATTTTTTTAAATATGTAAAACTGAAAATATTGATTCTTACCTCATTTGGGTCTAAAAGACTCACCAAGATTTGATCTTGGTTTACCTTAATTAATTCCACATGTTCATCACTAGCAGCCAAAAAGCAACTGTATGTAAATGTACCGAATATAAAATTCCAGATGACTTCTGAAACATGCATGTCCATTATAAAAGAATACAGTCAGCGTTTTATATTAACTATATTTGCAAATAATAAATAACAACTTTTTGCCATTATAGAATATTCAATATTTGTTCTTTAAAAATTAGTTATTTCTCTAGAAAAATATAAACCAAAAAATGGGACTATAAAAAATAATAAGAATTTTCAAGAAAGCATTCGTATAATTTATTCTTTGTAAAAACCTGGACTAGTTTGCACAAATATATATATTTTTACAGGAATCAAACTAAAATATAATATAGTGATATAATATAAAACTTACGTTTACACACCAGAAATCTTGATCTGTTTATGGAGATACAAATAAAGAAGAACCAAAATTTAAAATAGAACTAATATACTGGCGATATGATGATTGGAAAGATCGAGCTACTCTATCTTCAACAGCCAACTTATAACTGAAAGAGTACGCAAAGGTGTTCATAAAGACCACTGACTTCTGCAGGCTTTGCACTTACAGAGTAGGGAGTATCTGCTGACCTTGCGCGAAGTAAGAAGTTGGGAGCGTATAGATATCCTGTTGATAAATTTACCATTTAAAAGAAGGTGTAAATCAATTTTCTGCATTTATTTAATGAATTAAATTCGATTACGGAAATTATTAACGATGCGAATCTGAAATTTAGTTTGTGTACTTAATTTAAAAACAGAAGCTAAAAAATATTACAGGAAAAGTAACAAAACTTGTCTTTATCTGAAAGTATTGACTCAAAATTTTTATTAACATTTGGACTTGAACGGTAACAGAAATAATAATACATATCTCACTTTTCACCCCTTTTTACATTTACTTTCCCATTTTCTTCTTTTTTCACATTCAAAAACCCGGTTGTATTTGAAAAGTATTTTGCATTCGCTTCGTTCACTTTTTTTTCTGCTGCTTGTGGGTTGACTATTTCTAAACCTTGAAGAGGAGTGAAAGCAACACTTGAGGCAGTTCCGGAAACCTGTTTTTTAACAGTGGTGCTGCCACCCCATTGTTGCTGTTTTTGCAGATTCTTCTGCAGGGTTTTCGAAATTCGGACTTTGGTCTTCTCATCAACCTGGGGTAATCGGATCCGACCTGTTCCTGCTTTTCCGATCGTTCCTCTCGAATATCCAAGATCCTCTTGATACGCATCCGACTCAATCTGAAACAGAGAAGAAAATATAGAACGTTTTTACAAAAATTGAGGAGCATTCGAACACTAATACATAAACTTTCAAAGTTTGGTTATTACAAATTCGAGTCTTCTTAATTATAACCGTTATTTTCAAATTCTAAATATTTATAATTTTAATTCCCTTTAAAATGAAAAGTGGATCTTTTTTTTAATCTCATCTCTGTTATAGTAAATAATATTATGGCTAATACCAACGCGATTTCAAGGCTCGGACTCACTTCACTTTTGAAAAATAGTCGCAAAATAGTGGCATGAAACTTTTAATATATAAATCACACAGTCCTCGGAATGACTGGAATGTTTTTGTTTAAGTAGCATAAGTGACATAAGACGCATGAAATTTTGAAAAATGTATTTATTTAGGAATACAGAGTAAAAGTTTCAGATAAAGAACTCCAATCTGTAATATTTTTACTTTTAACGAAGGAAATTAGATCAAACGCTACACATATAGAAAAAGGCCGTGTCTACGCTCACCGAAATTCGATAGAAAATTCATAAAATAATAAACAACATATAATAACTTGAATTTTCTTCTTTCGCTAGCATAAAATTCTACGGATATGCCAATTATATTCGCACAAATAAAATGAACTATGAAGTCAAGATAAACTTTAAACTTAAAAATTACTAGATCCATTACAATTTTTTTTTTGAAGTTATAAAGCATACAGAAATTGAATAAAAAAGTATTGTAAAGAAATTATTTCATAAAATTATATTGATAATTTTGTATTATTGAGAGGTGTTTTAAATTTCTAAAATATTTTTTATGTAAATTCTAAACTTAACTTATAGAAGTGCTATTCTGATATTTTGTTTATCATCTGATGAAATTGTGTATCTATAAAACTTTTTACTTCACTTTCTCATACCAGGGTTGCTACAAAATTCTGACTTTTAAATTCCAAGCCTTTTCCAAGCTTTTTCCAGGGTTATTTCTAATAATCTGAAGACCTTAAGATAATAGTTCCATTCCATAAAAATTAGGGACTTTTAGAAGGAGACAAATATTATTAAAGAAGAATTATCGCATAAAATTAAACTAATTAAACTTTGATTTGAAGTATTTGCAAAGATAAAGAAAACCTTTGAAAACACAGCCACACAAAAAAAAAGTGTCGTGATCTGGGGACGCGACATATGTTTTCCTATGGATTTTGACGCGCTGAATCCGAATCCGATGTCAGAATTTGCCCTACACGTCAGCAAGTAAAGGAATTTAAATATCTCGGATTCATTATGCAAGCGAATGGGGGCCATGGAGCGTATATTAGAGTAAGGATTAAGAAAGCGGCAGGTGGAATGAAACAGGTATGGGGAATAGAAAAAAGAAGGTCTAAAGAAGATTGGACTTGGCGAATGTGGTTGTTTGATACCCTTGCATGGTCGGTATTATAGTACTATAGGGCATATTGGTATATATATATATAATATAGGGCAGAGATATAGGGATGGAAGGAGAGGAAGGAGACAGAGAAGCTGCAAGAGAGATATATTAGATGGACATTAGGGGTGGACTGGATAACTCCGGGTTATGTGATAAGAGAAGAGGCTCAAGGGGATAAATTAAGAATGAAGGCGGAAAAGAGGGCAAGAGAAGATTCAAACAAATTTTGGGAGGAGTGACTGGAAGAAGCATGAATGAAAGAGGTAGAAAAATCTAGAGAAGTTGAAGAAGAATAAACAAGTGTGGGGGGGGGGGGATGAGTGTGGAAAGCATGAGCGGGAAGGAAAGGAGGAAAAAAAGGAAACGGAAGTCACATAGGAGCATAAGGGTAGAAAATAAGTAAGGATAAGTGATGTAAAAAGATGTAATAAGGATGTTAAGGAACGGATGTTATGTAAACTCTAAAGGGACACATTATAAATAAAGAAGAATTAAATCAATGTTTTTGGAAAAAAGTGGAAGGATTCGTGATCGAGTAAAAAGAACTCTGTAAACCTGGTAATATCATTTATAAATATGTTAATATTAACGATTATAACTCGATAGTGGGAAGCGGGTCCCTCTGTCTTTTAAACTTTTTTATCCTTCAACTATATAATAATCACAGGAACTACAATACTGTTTTTTTATTTTTCTTAATTTTAAGGCTCTCGTCTTCTGTTTTCTTTTAATGCAGAGAATATTTGTCACGAAATATTTATATTAGAGACTACGTGTATCATACATCATATATTTCTCTTTCGTTTCTTAAAAAATTATCACAGTATTTTTCAAAAACTTATAATCTATACACATGCGCAATGCCAGAGTGAAGCAACAAAAGTTTTTTTTTATCCTACTTGAACTTTACTTTAGGGTGGTTCAAAAAAGCCTTTTTTTTCTTAATTCGAAACTTAATTTTGCAGAAAAGTAACCATTTTGGGGAGACAAATTGAGGCTGGAAAAAAATTCGAAATCGGTCAATATTTGAGTCTCCCAACTCGAGGTTAAAGTTTCAATTTTTGACCAATTTTCTATGGGCTAAAAAATTAGGACGAATTTTTTGTAAGGCCAACTTTGTTAGTGAAAAATAATATAAAATTATAAATTTAAAAAAATTCTTGTTGGAGTTAGAATTATTTGAAAAGTGGCAAAAACACGTTTTGATTTTGGATTTGGTTAAATTGAAAAAAGTAAAAAAAATTGCCATAATTTTTTGGCCTACAGAAAATTGGTCAAACCTTGAATCTTTGACCTCCTTTGACCTCGAGTTGTAAGGGTCAAATATTGACCGATTTCAAATTTTTGTTTGGCCTCGATTTGACTTTTCAAAATGCAACGTTCAAGCACTAGTAAGTTTCGAGTTTCAAAAAAATCAGGTTGTTTGACCCACCCTAATTTACATGCTTTATTTTTTCCTGCAGCAATATCCTGCGTTCTTATTGATTTTCAGAAAACAGTTTTCGTTCAAAACATTATTGACGAAGTACAATTTTATTTTCCATATTTACAATATTGATTTTAAAAGCAATTATAAAGCTTTTTCCTAACTTTCTCTAAATAAAGCTCTTAAAGATGCTTTGTCATTTTTTTTTCTAAGTTTCGGAAACCTAATTCTAAATTGTTAAGTGATGTAAGTACTCTAATTAATTAACTAATCAATTAATTGATTAAATTTTGTTTTCAGTGAAGTACATTCGGGCTTCTAGTAGTGATGTGCTCTTGAAAAGTAAAAAGTGGACCTGATTTTTAGAAAAAAAAATCTTCGCTTGTATTCAATTCTAAATAAATCTTAGGTATAAACCTATTTTTATTTTGGAAACTTATTAAAATATTAAAATTTCTCTAGGTCCACTAAATTTTAAAGATTCTAGGAACAACAAAGTGTTTTAAGTACTCAAATTTACAAATAGCCATCACTACCGGGACAAAGTGGGGCAAAAAAATGTCTGGACAAATTGATTTCAAGAAGAAAATTCTTATCCGATTTGAAAGTTTTTTTTAGAATATAATCTACTAAAAATTCTGCATCAATTTCAGGGAGCAAATTATAGAATTTTTTAAATTATTTTTTTATTTAATGACAAAAAATTTTTTTTTACTCTTTTAGAGTAATTATTGATGTATTCCATCATAAATACCTGATGTGGATAATAGATTATCAAAGTTGTTTTCGAATAACAAATTATGCAATAACTTAAATAAGTTTGAACAAATTAAATGAATTTTTGAACATCTTGCCACTGGAAAACTTTTTTGGATAGTTGCTTCACTGATTCTAGGTGTCTTGAAATTAATCCAAGTATTTCTCTAAAACGGTACTCTTCAAGAGTAAAAAAATTTGTTTTCTATTTTTGTTATTAATGAAAAAATTAATTGAAAATTTTTTCGAAAATCTGATCCGTAAAATTGATGCCGAATTGTATTAGTTTTTATTCTTAAAAAAACGTTCAAATCGGATAAAAATTGTCTTCTGCAAATCAATTTGTCCACAGACGTTTTCATTTTACCAGCGGGCGAATAAGTACCTTGATAACAAATATTTTTTTGTCCAACTTGCACCGTAAGTATGCCTTTTCGTGCATGTAAAGTATGCGCAAAGTGTTTTTTTTTCGCCCGAAGACGAAGCGGGTGCAAAGTAGCTTTTTGCCCCAGCTTCTACAGTCCCCGGGCGGAAAACCCTACTTTGCGCCTGCTTCACATGCCCTCGTGCGGCAAACTTCACGCTCGCTAGAATTGCCAACTTTACGCCCTTGATACACAATATACTATTTTCTTCATAGAACGACAATGGTTTTTTTTGCTCGGCAGTAGCATTCAACAATACTGTTTCCGGTGTATATTAATTAATACACTTTCACTACCTATTTCATTTTAAAACTAATCTCGCGAGAAAAAAGACTTCAAGTAAAGCTCAATTTTAAAAATCCTATATCGTGTATTCGAATACAGGGCGGGAGACTCAAACAAAGTCAGGTCGCTTTTTTCTTACACATTGGCACCAAGATTCGAGGTAAACACAAAAGTTTGCGATTTTTAAGAGTTCGGCTGCAAAGTCTGATAAATCCTCGT
>JAUMHM010000048.1:3269245-3295941 GCA_032362435.1 Melikaiella ostensackeni
ATGGATTAAAATGGACATACCATATGAACAGAGATGTTATGCGCCGTTATTTTTTTTTGGCAGAGAATAGTGGGCAAGGTGTGAGGAGAGAACATAGAAGGTGTGGATAATGAAGAGGTGATTGAAGCTGAAGGCATAGGTTCTAGGGATAACGATGAACAAGTACTGGGTCCACTAGAACCACATTCAGACATTAACGTTCCCGTTGATGTAAATAGCGAAATCCCAGAAAAACTGCAGCACTTTGAAAGGAATTCTGATCAAGCCTCACCAAAATTAAGGGATGTAGAACCAACACGAAGGAATTCTCTGCCAAAGACGTTCGTTACAAGGGATCTGCATGAACTGATAGGGTACCTAAACAACAAGGTTTCGCCAATGCATTTGAACGCAGAACGAACTGCGTTACCGGTGCAAGCTCGTGTGTATTGTGCGGCTGTAGCAGTCGTTAGAACGCTGGGCCGTGGAACTAGGCCTACAAATGCAGTCTTAGGCCCAGGAAGGGAGCAAGATCCACCATGGGAAATCAGATTGGATATGGATGTCAACAAATTAAGAAGCAAATGGGGTCGATCAACCTAATATAAAAAAGAAAATAGAACCAGAAAGCTAATATGCCATGTTACTAAAATCATCCACCCTCGAAACATAGAAACATTGACATCAGCAATATTGGATGAGATTATAAACTCCCAACGGCAGAGACTTGATGTTTTTACTGCTAGACTGCGTCGGTACAATAACAGTAGTGCAAGAAGGCAGCAAAATTGAACATTCCAGATAGATGAAAAAAGGTTCTATCGTGAACTAAGTAGAGAGCAACATATCCATCAAGAGACCGAAGTTCTTCAATTGGAAGACATGGCTGACTACTGGTCGGGTGTTTGGGGGAAAACAAACAGAAGCAACTTAGGAGCTGCGTGGTTCCAATAAGAGACACATATCGCTGTAATGGAGCCTACTAGCATCACACACTCAGACGTTTCAGTGGTTTTGAAAAGGGCAAGTTACTGGAAAGCCCCAGGTCTGGAAATGATTCACAGTTTCTGGTACATGTACCTGACGAGTGTGCATCCTACGCTGTCAAGGTTTTTCAAAAGATCATCGAAGAACCAGATCTGATGCCAGGCTTTATTCCCAAAGGTACCACGTTTATGTTGCCTAAAAAACCAGACGCTCAAAATCCATCTGAATTTCGACCAATAGCCTGACTCCCACAATTTATAAGTGCCTTACAGCTGTAGTTGCAGATAAGGTTCAGTCTTATTGTGACGAGAATAACATCCTAACAGAGGAACAAGAAGAATATTGCAAAAACTCGCGGGGCAGTAAAGATCTAGTCACCATTGACTCTGTGGCCATGACGCAAGCTAGAAAACATCAAAGAAACTTGCACATAGCTTATCTTGATCACAAGCAAGCGTTCCCTTCGGTCCTACATGAATATTTGCTTGAAGTTTCAAAAGATTACAAGATCAGCCCATGTATTATCGTTTTCTTACGTACTTCACGTATTCTGTTGGGCTCATCAAATGGTCGAACACCGACCTTGAAAAACAGAACCAACCAGGTTGAAATGACCAAGCACCGAATGCACCACAGTAATTTAGCAATTGAAAGGGTAGTTCTACGACGACATACAGGGGGTCTAGGCGTTGTAGATGTGAAGCAACTGTGTATATCACAAGTTATACACTTGCAGGACTATTTTACAGCAGGCGAGATGTTGCGCTTTACAATATCATCTGTGAAGCAGATCTCAACTACACGCCCTTGAACTTGTCCTCAGAGGAAACCTTGAATATCAGGGCAGAAACCACAGAGGAATTAGAAACGCAATGGAGACAAAAAGCTATCCACGGCGAGCACCCCAAAACGTTAGATCAACTTGAAGTGGACAAAGAGGCAATTAATATTTGGCTGAAAAAGGGCGTTCTGTTTCCTTAAACGGAGGGGTTCGCGATAGCGATTCAGGACCACCAAAAACTATCGCAAGCACGTGCTACATCAAGATGTAGTTGACAGGTGCCGATTCTGTAGAGAGACCAACGAATCCATCGAGCTTATTATTGATGGTTGTCGCGTAAAAGCTTAAAGAGACTACTCGCACAGACATAATGATGTAGCGGGCATTATATATCAACAACCTGCCCTGAACCAAGGACTCTCAACAGAATGGATGCCTTTCTACAGATACATTCCAGTGCCCGTTCTGGAAAACGAAGATTATGTCTTGTACTGGGATGTTACTGTCCAGACGAATCATTATATTTAAGCCAATCGACCCGACATTGTCATGCGTGAGAAAAGAGATGGAAAAGTCTATATCATCGACATTCCTTGTCCACTTAACCGGAACTTGCAGGCAACCTATACAATCAAGATCCATAAGTATAGCGAGCTAAGGCATGAAGTCTTTAGAGAATATGGAGGAATGTGAAACATGCGTCTCTTCATCCTGTTGTGATTTCGTCGGCAGGCAATGTGCACGCAAGATGTATTGAACATCTTGAACATCTAGGAGTGAGTAGGTATTGGCAGTAGCTCATAATGCGGTTTTATTAAACACCTGTTGCATTGTAAGAAACTTTCTAGACCATCAAGAAGTAGGCTACTAAAACCCTATGGAGTAACAGATGGTAGCTCTAAAAAGGCATCCAAAAGCGATTAATGTCACCTTTAACGCTCTCGGCCGCTGCGTATAGACAACAGCTGTAAACGACAAACTCCAAACTACACCATACACCTAATTTTGTACCTACTGTAACATCGCAAGAAATTTCAAAGATCGTATTAAAATCTTAACATTTTCAACTCATCAGGTGTTTGACTTTGTCTGTGTCTGATGATGGAACACCGGGCTCACCCAAGAAAAAAGTTAAAGAAAATATATATATTATCTGAATTCACTTTACTCCCATTCTACTGAATTCAATGTAAATCTTTTGATTTTTTGAATTTTGTTAAATTCTTCTAAATACATTCCAAATTTACTGAAATAAATGGAATTTTTTGGATTTTTCAAATTATTTATCCCAAATGGAAAAGACCTTTACATAAACAAAATTTTTTAATTCAGGCAATTCAAGAGAAATGAAGTTGAAATTAAACATTGAAACAGAAAATTGAAATTTTATCTTGTGTTATTTTTTGAGAATCTGCGAATTTATTTTTAATTGCAAGTTTTAGTAGTTGCGCAATTTTTAAGTTTGAAAGATTCAGTATTGAATAATTTGAATTTTAAAGCTTTTGGAACAGTAAAAAAAAGAACAAGGCGATGTAAAATAATTGTATGAAAAAAAGAAGGCTAAAAATTTCATTTTGTAAATAAATTCACCACCGAATTCGCTTGAGTTTACTTTTAAGATACCATAGCTCAATTTTCAAGTTTCTTTTCGGAATTTTATAAAATTGAAATGAAAATTTTAGTGGCATATTAAAAAAAATTATTATACAAATATGGTAAAGACTAGCCCGAAATTAAACATTCTTAAGTTTAAAATGAAATTTTTAGCCTTTGTTTTGTTTACACAATTATTTGACATTGCCTGTATGAAGCATTTACGATTCTATTGGAAATTAAACGACTTATTGAATTTTTAACGCTTTGGGATCGATAGCTACCTCTAAGAATTTTCTTAAACATCTCAAAGAATTAAGATTTTTTTTCACCAAATAACACAAAATGAGGGGGTGCGATCGTAAAAAATAAAAAATTCGTTTTTATTTTATGGACCACCCTGCTATAGGCACTAATTTTTATCTCTGAAGTGAATCCGAGTCCCGTGGTGAATTAGATTGAAATTAATAAATCAAACGTTTTCTCATCTTGAGTCATGACTACCATCAACCGGGGCTGTTTTGGGACAAAAAGGCGATTTTTTCAATTAGCGCTTCGCCAAAAATGTGAATTTAAACTGAATTTTTTCAAAATCGTTTAGGCATGTTTTGAACATTCTCCTGAAGGTGTCTAGTAAATTCTATCAGAAAATAAAATTTTTTGCTGGAGTTGCACAGACTTAAATTTTGTCACAAAATAACCCCGTGGTTGTGGCTATTTTGGGACAAGCTTTTTGTTCGGCAATAATAGTGAGTAAATGATTTTTTTCTTCTAAACCACATGGAACTTTTTTAGTAGGTCTTCTAGAGTGAAATTAAAAAAGAATCATTTAGAAATATTAGTTTATTTTAGAAATAGTGATTAAAGGAGAAAGTAAAATACTACAATTTCACGAAAATTCGTTTTTATTCTACACTCAGCTTGAATATTATTACAATAATCTGCTTCACAAACGAGGTGGAAGATAATTTTTGACGTACTCTTCAGTTTTGACAACGACTTTCTGAGCACTCATGAATTTTTTCCTGCTTCCAGACGAAATACGCACTACTAACGTTTTATGCACTCTATAGGCAATATTTCAAACTATGTTTAGGCCAGGCGCCGAATTCAAACACTTCACCGTAACGATTGAAGGGATAAAAACCAACATGTCGCAAAAAAACCCTGGTTGAGGATATGAGTTCAATAATTTTTGTAAAATAATAATAATAATAATAATGATAATAATAATTTTCTGACCTGTGGTGGTAATCCTGCAACATTTGAGTAGGCTAAAGATTGAGGAATAACAGTCAAACCGACGGTAATTCCAGCCACTAAATCACCAAGTGCATCCTGTGCATTATACCTCGGTAACCACCTCAAAAATGGTAACCTTTTATATAGAGTTTTTTTTGTGCAAACTGCTTTTGCACGTCTTGCGGCATACTGCAAGGCTGACCTGCAGATACTGTCTTTTTGAGTGCTCTCGTCATCTCCGGGTTCTTCGACCACTAAAAAAAAAAAAGAATTATTATTAGCTTCATAAATTTCATGAATTTCTCCTTTGTTTAGATACAAGTTGCATTTATGATTGTACCTTTGTAACTTTTACAAAATAATTCTAATTTAATCCACGGTGAGCCACGTGTAAGTTCAGCCAAAATGTTTTTGCACATCCAGTTTTTTTTTCTATTTCGGGGATGCCTCACGAATATTTTGAGACCGAAATGAAAATAATCGTTAGACGCAATTTTGAGAAAAAATGGATTTTTTTCTTTCTGTAAAAATGAAAAGATTCATTTTTCTCGGAAACTATGTGAGTAAAAAGTTTTCATCTGTTTGAAATCCACAAAACTTTATCTTTCATAATATTCTATCTAGTGCAGTTTTCGAAATTTTCAAACGAAATAAATAAAATTGACTATATACGACTCCAATAGTATTTTCTAAACGATATTTTACATATTATTGAAAAAAAAAACAATTTGGTAATAGTGTGTTGAATATACTCCATACGATTAATAGAGATCATGAGCTCTAAAATGGAGAAAAATTTATTTTTCATTTAGAAAATTCAGAAAAGCCAATTTTCCTCAATTAGTTTTAGGCAAAGAGACCGTTTTTCGAAAACATGGAAATTTTACGTTTTTCTTGCAATATCTTTTCACAAAATTGACATTTTGCCTTTAGCTTGGGTTTATTAGACGCAGTGTAACGATAATTTTTATTTTGGTCTTGAAATGCTCATGAGGCATCCCCAAAATAGAAACAAGAAAAAACTTGGTGTGTTTATTCATGAAAACGAAAAACTCAATTTTTCTCAAAAATGCGTCCAACGATTATTTGTATTTTTATCTCTAAATGCTCGTGAGGCACCCTGAAAAGAAACAAAAAAAAGCTGGACGTGTTCATTCATAAAAACGAAAAAATCAATTTTTCTCAAAAATGCGTGTAATGATTATTTTCTTAATCGTGGCTCACGTGGGCCGTTCAAAAATCATGGATTTTACTCTTTGCAAGATCCTCCTTAAAATTAATTAATTTCTTTAGCGAAAAAATAAATTGCAGAAAATAAATATTGAGAAAAACGTAATTCCTAAATCAAATAGTAAAGTAGGTACAAAAAAGTCACGAGAAAATTTCATTTTTTATTGGATCGCAAAAAAAAACTGATGCACGTGCCGCCAATTAATTGAATAAGTAATTCTCGCTTCAGTGTAAGTGCAAGTACAGCTGGACTTGAAATACTTGGCGGAAGGTGAACCAGTTTTATCAAATAAAACTATAAAAAATTCACAATCTTCAGTTGTGAATACTGTATCATTAACATAACCCGTCAATTGTAGCAATTTATTCACATAAATTCCAACCTTGAATTTTCGCAATGAATATTCTAATAACTGGGGAGTAAATTCCGACAATTTTTCATTTTTACCGATTTCAATGAACTTTTCTCACGCGATTGATCAATTTACTCCAAATTCAGATATGGAATATTTTTTAAAATAAATACGTACATAAATATTAGGGTGATTAAAAATATATGATTTTCGAAACTAAATACGCACACTAGCCTAAGTTGTACATTTTTAGTCAACAAATTGTTTAAAACAAAAAATCAAAATCGGAAATGATTTAGAGGTCCCCTATTGGAGTTTGTTCTTTTTATGTTCTCAATGTCTTGAAAATGCATATATTACATTTTTATATATATAGAATCATCTATTTTTATATTACCATCATGATATATAATTTAGGAGAAATTTTTCAACTCATATTTTCAGGGAAAGTGATCAATTACGTAAGGATGATTTTTGAAATTTGAGATCCCCCCCCCCCATTTTTAGGATTCGTAATTCAATATATCAATCATTTTCACTGTAAATGATATTTCAAGGGATTTTAAGGTATTTTAAGGGACTACAAAGTATTTCAAAGAATTACCAATTTTTTAAGGAATTTAACGAGATTTCAAGGGATTTTACGAGATTTCAAAATATTTCAAAAAAGTGCCGAGATTTAAAAGTATTTTAAAAGATTTTAAGAGATACCGAAGTATTTTGACGTATTCTGAAGGTTATCAAGGGACTTCAAATGGATTTCAAAGATTTGAAGGGGTTTAAAGAAATTTCAAAGATTTCAAAATATTTCACGGAATTTCAAAATATTTGCACAGATTTCAAAGGGTTTTGAGGGATATTGAATATTTTAAGAGTTTTCAAAACATTCCAAAGTACATCCGCGAATTTTAGAGGATTTTAAAAGATTTAACGGAATTTCAAAAGATTTTCGGATATTATAGAGGATTTTAAGGGATTTCAAGGAATTTCAATGTCTTTCAACAGATTTTGATGGATTTTGTAATATTTTAAAGAATTTTGAGGCATTTCAAGGAATTAAGAACGATTTTCACGGATTTCAAAGGATTTTTAGGAATTTTAGGAGATTATGAAATATTTCAAAAGATGTCAAAAGATTTGAAGGGATTTGAAGGAATTTCATACAATTTCAAAAGATTTCAAGCGATTTTGATGAATTTCAAATGATTTCCGAATATTATAAAGGATTTTAATGGTTTTTAAAAGATTTGAATGGATTTTAAAATATTGTATGGCTTTTTAAGAGATTCGGAAAAATTTCCGCTGATTACGAAAGATTTTGACGAATTTCAAAGCATTTCAAGATATTTGGAAATACTATATTTTAAAAGGAGTCATGGAGTTTCACAGGATTTTCAGGGATTCTAAGGAATTTTAAGAGATTTCAAGCGGTTTCGATGAATTTTAAAGGATTTCCCAATATTGTACAGGATTTTAATAGCCTTTGAAAGATTTTAATTTTTCAATTCATTTCAAAATATTTTATGGCATCTCCAGAGATTCGGAAAAATTTCCACGGTTTACTTCTGATTTTGACGGATTTCAAAGGATTTCAAGATATTTCGAAATATTTTAAGAGAAGTCATGGAATTTCAAAGGACTTAAAAGGATTTTTAGGGCTTTTAAAGAATTTTAAGAGATTTCAAGCGGTTTCGATGAATTTTAAAGGATTTCTGAATATTATAAAGGATTTAAATGCATTTTAAAAGATTTTAATGGATTTCAACAGATTCGCAGAATTTTCTATCGTTTACATAGGATTTTGACGAATTTTAAAGGATTTCAAGATATTTCGAAATATTTTTAAAGAAGTCACTGGATTTTGAAGGATATTAAAGGATTTCAAGAGACACTGGAATATATTTACGAATTTTGAAGGATGTCAGGGGATTTCAATTGTATTTCGAAGATTTGAAAGGATTTGAAAGAATTTCATAAGATTTTAAAGGTTTTCACGGAATTTCAAAAGATTTGCAAAGATGTAAAAGAATTTTAAGGGACTTTAATGAATGTTGACAGATTTCAAGCGATTTCGATGAATTTCAAAGTATTTCCGAATGTTATAAAGGATTTTTACGGTCTTTAACAGATTTTAATGGATTTTAAAATATTTTAATGGATTTCAAGAGATTCAGAGAGATTTCCGCGAATAACGAAGGATTTTGACGGATGACAAGGGATTGCAAAGTATTTCGAAATATTTCAAAAGAAGTCACGAGATTTCAAAGGACTTGAAAGGATTTTGAAAGGGATTTTTAAGAATTTTAAGAAATTTCGAGCGGTTTCGATGAATTTCGAAGAATTTTAGTAGTTTTTTCATAGATTTTAATGTATTTTAAAACATTTTAAGGGATTCCGAGAGGTTCGAAGAGATTTCTCAGGATGCAACGAATTTCGACGGATTTTAAGGGATTTGAAGAGATTTCGAAATATTTTGAAAGAAGTCACGGGATTTCAAAGGATTTAAAAGGATTTTAAGAGATACTGGAGTAATTTCACGAATTTCGAAGGATTTTAAGGGATTTTAAAGAATTTTAAGAGATTTCAAGCAGTTTCGATGAATTTTGAAGGATTTTCGAATATTATAAAGGATTTTAATGGGTTTGAAAATTTAATTGATTTTAAAAGATTTTATGTAATGCAATTTCATAGGATTTCTAAATGTTATAAAGGATTTTAAGGGATTTCACGAAATTTCAAGGATTTTAACTGATTTTTAGAGATTTTAAGACATTTCAACGGAAATTTTAGGGGATCTACAAAATTTTCAAAAGAACTCATGGTATTTCAAAAAATGTTTAACTCTTCGACTTTATATTTATTATATTGGACGTATGTAATATGAAATATAACATAATAAAAAAATTAATAAAACAAGGCGTTGAGAAAATAAAAACAACAAAAAGTCAATTTTAAGACAAAACTCAAATAGGGGACCTCTAAATCATATCCGATTTTGATTTTTTTTTGACGAAGGCCAGTGTGCGTATTCAGTTTTGAAAATCCTTTTTTTGCCTCATAAAATGAGTCACCCTAATAGGTATACATTAAGTTAGATTAATTTCGGAAATTTCTGTACTATGGACATAAATCGGTTGACCTTTCCAAGATTGCTAATGGAAGCCAATGTCACATTAAAGTGAACTTTTTTTTGCATCATAAAAGTAATAAATTGAAACAAGAGTAAATTTAAGTTTCCCATTTCCTGTTCATAAGAAAACATTTTTTACTTACTTTTGTGGCATCCTCGTAGCATGTGACAGAAATCAATATGGTATATGATCATATTAGCATAATGTTTTTTTTTTAGAGAAAAAAAGGAACAATTATCTAAATGACAGTATCGTACAAAAAGTTAAAGAACCAAAGAATTATATTCTACGAGGCTCGTTTGATAAGTGAGGTGGATTCCCCGCTAGATGGCGCCAAAATAAACTTTGTAGTATATGGCCAAGAAATAGCACTCCTCAAACTAACCTCTTTTAATCTTCAGTCAAAACCGACGCTTAATTTGCGTTCGGCATACGTTTGAATTGAGCAAGCCAGTTAATTAAAAAAAAATGGAGAAAGAAGAGTTCCGCGGAGTGATAAAACATCTTTTTGTTTAAATTGGATGGCCGCACAGATCAAAGCCGAGTTAGAAGAATTTCACGGGGAGTCTGTTTCTTCATTAAAAACCGTTTATTTTTGAATAAACGAATCCAAACGTGATCGAACGACAACGATTCGTGACTACAGTTGAAACCTGGATCCACTACTACACACCCGAGACAAAGCAGCAGTCAAAGCAATGAGTACTGACTGGTGAAAGTGCGCCAAAGAAAGCGAAGACTGTTTTGTGAGCAGGGAAGATGATGGCAACAGTATTTTGGGATTCCCAAGGAATAATCGTCATTGATTGCTTGGAGAAGGGTAGAACTATAACAGGAACGTACTATACATCATAAATGGACCGTTTAAAAGACGACCACGATTAGCGCACAAAAAAGTACTGTTTCATCACGACAACGCACCGGCTCACACCTCCGCAATCGTAATGGCAAAAATACACGAACTGGGCTTTTTTACCAAACTTATCGAACGACCCTCGTTTTGTTTCGAAAATGAGGAAGTCTGTAATTTTCGTACCTTATACAATTTATAAAGGATAATGCAATTACTGAAAATATAAACATAAACAGGGAAAGAAGAGGAAGGAACGGCATAAATGAGGATATCGGGATGGACGAATAAGCGGACTATTTCAAGTTACTGCTAGGGCTCATGAAAAATAGGGTAAAGGATAAAGGGAAAAAGACGGTAGCAGAGAGTAAGGACATCGAAAACGAGATTAGTAGGGCAGAGATGAGTGAGGCTATTGCAAGGCTGAAAAGAAACAAGGCAACAGGAGAGGATAGCTTGGAGAATGAAGCACTGAAATATGGAAGAAAAGGGGTGAAAGAAGAGATGTGGAGGATTTTCAACAAGATTTGGAGAGGCGAAGGGTGGCCGAAAGAATTGAAGACAGGGCAGGTAGTGCCTTTGATTAAGAGAGGAGAGGGAAAAGTGGTAGAGGAATATAGAGGTATCACACTCATGTCAGTGGGCTATAAAATCTACGCAGAAGTGCTTAGGAAGAGGCTGGAAAGACAGATGAAAGAAAAGGGAAGTATACCACACATACATACGGGTTTTAGGAAAGGGATGGGGACCACAGGTAACATTTGATGGAGAGGATAAAAGAGATATTTGTGGAGAATAAGATAAGGGTGAAGATAGAAGAAAAGAAAGGGGAGGAATTTTTGAGAGGAAGGTGACTTGGCAAGGGTCCTTGTTGAGCCTTTTTCTGTTTAATCTCCTATTGGCAGACTAGGAGGAGCAGATGGAGCGGAAAGGCAAAGGGGGGACAATATTGGGAACAGGTAAACTGTATTCATTAGCACACGCAGACGATGTAGTTCTAGTAGCTGATGATGAAAGTGGGATGACTCTGATGATGAGAGCGTTCGAAGAGTATGTGGGAGAAAAAGATTTAAGAGTGAATGCGAGTAATACTAAGCTGATTTGCTTTAGAAATAGAAAGTGCAGAGTAGAGTTCGAATGGAAGATAAAAAGCGAAGTGGTGGAGTTGGTGGAGGAGTTCTGCTACCTAGGATTTTGGTTCGAAGCAGGAGGAGGAAACGAGTTGCAGGTAAGAAATAGATTGAATTGTGCGAACAAAGTAATGAAACAAGTGTGAGGCATAGGGATGAGAAGGTTTAAGGACGACTTGAGGATGAGAGTGTGGATTTTCGACGTGCTAGTGTGGTCACCGTTAAGTTATGGAGTGGAAATTTGTGGATGGAAAAAGCATAAGAGTGTGGAAAGTCTGCATGACAGATTTCTGAGATGGGCCATGGGGATGAGTTGGAGCTGCCCAGGTTATATGCTGAGGGAAGAAATAGGATGAGACAAAATGGTGGTCAGGAAATTAAAAAGATCCTGGAATTTTGAAGAGAAACTGAAAAGGGAGGATGGGAGCAAGATTGCACAAGCGTGTGCCCGGGAGATCATAGACAAAGAGAGGAGGTGTAACGTGGGACGTTCGAAATGGAAGGTAGAGAAATGGGAAATGAGGTTTGAATGTTGCATATAAATGATGGGTAGAGAATGACAGGGAATAGAGGAAGAGATGAGGGCAAGGCAAGGGGACGAAAGATCGGAAAAAGTCTCGGAGTCAAGATACAACAGCTGGTACAGGATGGTGAAGAGTGAGGGGGAGCCGGAAAGTCTGAAATGTATGTATGTAAGAAATAGTTGGTAATGTAGTGAATAAGGACAGTCGATAAGAAAACATGTAATAGTTCCGTGAAGACTCTTGAACCCCTAAAAGGGAGAATTAAAAATGTTAACAATCTTGGAAATCTTTTTAAATATTTCCTTAAAATTAATTCGTAAATTTATTATTAATTAATTTATAGTTTCATTCTTCCAAATCGACATTTATCATAAATTTCATTTTTCATAAAAATGGCGTCCGCATTAAATTAATGTCACGAAATATCAGGAAAATATAAACAATTGTGGCAAATGATAATTCGAAAGAATAAAAATTAGGCAAATTGACAATTCGGATAAATGAAAATTAGAGTAAATTGTTTTTCGGTCAAAATACAGATGAGGGGCAGAATAATAAAGATAAGAGAGGAAAGGAAATGGGAGAAGCAGACGCTGGACACGAAGAAGGATTTGAAAGTATTCAGAGAAGAGTTGAAAGAGAGGAATGATAAATAAGAAAGAGTTAACAGGCCTGGAGGGAAGGACGGGGAAGTGAGAGATGGAAATGAATTAGCTGACAGAGAAGAGAGTGATAATTAGGCAAACAATTGAGCCACTAGAAAAACAGGTAAAAGAAGGGGAAGTAAGAAGGGTAGAGAGAGAGAGAGAGAGAGAGAGAGAGAGAAACAGGATGGAAGAGGAAAATGTTAACGAAAGGGTAATAGACGAGGAGTTAAGATCCGAGGTCGAGTTAATAGAGAGGAAAATCGATGCTCTACAGGGGGAAAATTGAGAAGGAATAGCAAAGAAAGTGAATGGGGCAGAAAGAGAAATTGAAAGAAGTGAGAGGTCGGAAAGAAGGAACAACCTGACAATTGTAGATTTAAAGATTGCGGAAGGAAATAAGAGGGCAGGGAAAAGGTAAACAAAGTAATAAGACAGGGTACAACAGATAAAGGAGTGATATTAGTGGAAATGGAAACATGGGAAGCAAAGCAGGAAGTGATGAAAAACAAATCTAGATTATGTACGAAAAAAGTATATACTGACCATGGTCCGACATTCAAAGAAAGGGAGAATCAACGAAAAATAAGGGAAGTAGCAAAGGAAGAGAGGAAAGAAGGTAGGATAGTGAGGGTAGGTTACCAAAAAATCTATATTCAGGGGGAATGGTATGTTTGGAATGAGAACAGAGAAAGGTTGGAGAAGAAAGAGCGAGATTTTTTTCTGCGAAATACGAGGTAAGAAATATGGGGGGAAAGAAAAAGGGTAAAGGAAAGAGTGAGAGAAGTAAGAATAACAGGAAATAGATACAAGTAGTAGAGGAAGAGGTCAAGTTGATTTTTTGTAATGCCGCAGGTATTAAGAATAAAGACAGCGATTTTTGGAATTTTTTGGAAAAATTCGATGTGGTTCGGCTTACGGAAACTTGGATCGAGGAAAAAGGCTGAGAAAGTTCAAATAGGTAGGGCAAGTGGAGGAATATTGACGGGAGTCGGGATGAATCTAGAAGGAAGGGAAGTATTAAAAGCAGTTATGAGTGGCGGATGAGAAAGGAAGGTTAAAATAAAAAGAAAATGGTACTGGTAATGGTAAATGGAAGATGAGATCACCACTCAATAAGGGTGTATCTAAAAAGCAGAACAAGGAAGGAGTTGAGAAAGAATAAGGGGGAATTAATTGAGAAAGGAGTGTGAATAGAGTATACAAACAAAGATTATATGGGAAAAATGAAAAAGTTGAAGTTTGAGAAGATAGTGCTGAGTGAAGTATGAAAGGAATTAAAAGAAGAGGTCAAGAACATTAAAATCACAACGAAATTCAAAAATAGAATGGAAAAAGATAAAAATTGGTCAAAAGTTTGATAGGACAATGAATGTAAGAAAAGGAAAAGGCAGGTTAAAAAAGAGAATAAATATTGGAAGAGGGGGAAAAGGGAAAGGAAAGATTAAGTCACAGCCAGGAAGGAATAAAGAGAGTTATGTTAACAGAAAGAGAAAAGAAGAAAAGGGAGTTGAAGGAGGAAATAAGAAGAATCAAAATAGAAGGGGAGGCATGGGAGTTTTTTAATAAAATGAGGAAGATTTTCAAGAAATGTTTTAAGGCTCGAATAAAAAGGAAACAGATAATTGGCAGAGAAGTAAATTAGAAGAAGACGAGAAGGAGTTGGAGAAGTACTGATTAAAAAAATAAAGAAGGGCAAAGCAGAAGACAGTCAGGCGATTGAGGTAACGAAGCGCAGATTTACAGTAGCAGGGAAGCCAGAAGGAATTTTAAAGGAGCAGTGAATAGAGTATGGAAAGGTGAGGGATTACTTGAGGACTGGAAGGAGGGATTGATTACACCAGCAATTCTTATGAAAGGAGAAAAAGGGAAAGTAGAGAATTACAGGGTAATAACGTTATTGAACACAGCGTACAAAGTATATGCAATGGTGTTAACAAAGAAGCTAAAGAAAGAAAGTAGAGACTAAAGAGATACTCCCAGAGAGTCAGGCAGATTTCTGAGAAGATAGAAGTACAATAGATAATATTTATATTCTTCAACACGTCGTTGAGAAGAAGTTAGGGAGGAAAGAAGAAAATGTATGTGCCTTCTTTGTTGATTTAGAAGCAGCGTTCCCATCGGTAAAGAGGAAAAAGTTATGGGAAGTAATGGGGAAGATAGGAATAAAGATAGGATTGATAGAAACAGTGAGAGAAATTCACAAAAAACGAGAGATGAGGTATAAGTGGGGACTGGAACTTCGGAGGAATTCTGGATGGAGATAGGATAAAGACAAGGATGCCCGCTAAGACATAGCGGACATGGAAGAAGAATTCAAGAAAGGGTTAGAGGGAGGATTGGTGGCAGGAGGGCACAGATTCTGGACCTTGGCCTACGCGGACGATGTAGTAATAGTAGCAAGAGAAGAAGAGGTTTTGGGAAATATGATAAAAGATTAGAGAAGTATTTAGAAGAAAAAAAATTGGTCTTAAATGTAGCTGAGTCAAAGGTTTTGGTCTTTGGGCGAAAACACAGTAGGAAGAAAGGGAGAATGGATTGGAAGTGGAGGGCAAAAAGAACTGAGGAAGTTAAGAAGTTTACGTATCTAGGATTTTTATTTAAAAAAATGAAAATGTAAGAGATCATGTCAAGGAATGAGATAAAAGAGCAGACATAGTAACGAAATAGGTATAGGGAACAGGAGAGAAATTATTTAAAGAAGACTACAAGCGAATAATGAGAATGTTTGAGGCGCTAGTACTGAGTGTTTTAATGTATGGAGTGGAGATATGAGGTTGGAAATAATCTGAGGAGGTGGAAAGATTGCGTGAAAGATACATTAGGTGGACGCTGGGATTGCACAGATGGACGCCATAATATAAAGTAATAGAGGAGGCAGATAGTGAAAAAATAAAAATAAGAACAGGTAACAGAGCTTGCAAATACGAAGAAAGACTACTGAGGAGCGAGGGCAGAACTATAGTGAAAGCATGCTCAAAGGAAAGATAAAATGAAAAAGAGGATGATAATGGGATGAAAGAAGGAGAAAGGTACTTGAATAGATGTAGATGGTTAAGGGAATGGGTTAAGAAAATGCACGGAAGGGGAATGAAGATACAACAAGAGTTGATAGAAAGTGACAAAGAAGTTTTTAAACAAGGAATATAAAATAAAATAAGAGAAAATATAATGATTATAACATAAATGGATATATGAATGGATAAAAGTAGAAGGAATAGCAAAATATTTAGAAAAAATGGGACAGAGGATCTCAAAAATTAATTGCGCATGTGAGATGTGGAAACACAGAAGAGTGGAATAAGTACTGGGATAAAGAGGAAGGAAAAAAGTGCATGTTATGTAACAGAGGCGGAGCAACGATAAGGCATTGACTATATAATCGTGAAAAAATAGATAAAGGAAGCATGACAGTGGGAAAGATCCTTGCAAGAAAAATGAAAGGGAGAGGTGGTGGATTGGCTGAGGGAATTGGAAAAGATGAAGAAGGATAGAAGGCGGGAGAAAGAGGGGGGAAATGTAGTCTTGTTGGTAATAGAAATTTAAAAAAATGTAAAATGGATATGTAGAAAGAAAGACGAGGTAATGAGTACAGGCGAGAAGCACATGCGTTTAACACTGGAGGAGTGTAAAAATATGCAGCCAATGACGTAGCGGACATAGTCCGCATTTTCTAGGCCCGAGTGGTCAAAATGAAACATTCTATTATACATTAGGGAAAATAAAATTTATGGAATGTTTATGCGCCTCTCAATTTATGTGAAAATGAGGAAAAATTTTAGCATTTACTCCAGATGTTTGCATTATTTATTATCGTTATTATTATATAAACGTGAATTTGAATTAAACATTAGTTCTTATCATTCCAGTTGGAATGTTTATATCGTCTGGAGTAAATTACAAGGTACGAATTTTATTATTTCAAGGCAAAAATTTTATCTATGTTTCGAGATATTTGTCATAAATAGGAAGTGTCATAAATTGTGAATATTAAAAAGTAAATACATCATAAAATGAAACGTGAAAATCGAACAAGGATACTCTGAAATGAGATGTGTGTGATTTTGAAGAAGGTTTCTTTAATAAGTTTGTATAATCATATTGAAGAAACCGGCTAGAAAATGCGACTTTGTGGAAAAGTCTTTATTTTTTTCCTCTTTTTTTTTACTTTTTCAGTACAATTTAGCAAATAGATTTGATACGCCATCGAGAAACTTACAGATAAAGTCAGAAGACCCCTGAATCTCGCGATGAGACTTGTGCGAATTTTGAAGAATTTGTGAGCCATTTGGATGCACAAGGTCCAAACTGCCACCAGAACCGCTCAGGGCATGATTTATGTATCCGCCGCCAATCTTTCCGATTTTGTCATCACCTACACTATCGCCTCCCTTCATTCTGAAATCAAAATTTCAACCATTTTTATTAAAATCGGTCAAGAAGTTTATCAAAAGTGGAACTGCGTGTCGGATTCACAGAAGACAAACATTCATCTCCCCGATTTTTTTTAAAACTTACACAACTTTTTGGACATATAAAAAAAATAATTTTCAGATATTTTGCTCAAAACAATTTGTTTTGAAGAGTTATCGCGTTTTGAATTTTTCTTATTCTCAATATTTTCTGTAAAGAAAAATGGAAGGTTTTCATAAAAAGTTGCACCGTTTGGCTTGGGTTTCATTAAAGTCCTTTGTGAAGAGTTTAAAGAGGAACAACTTTATTGCATAAACTGTTTTTGCATTTCGCGTATTTTTTAAAAGGTGAGAATTTTTTATTTCTAGAGAAATCGCCGCTATTTTGTTAATTTTCCTGCATTTCAAATTTTCTGACAGATTTAAAAAGAGTCTCAAATCGTTCACTAGAATAGAAAAGTTCAATATCTTAATCAATTACAAAAATACAGAATTTTCCACTAAACAATTTTTTCAACAACGAAAAATTTGAAAAAAATGTTTGGCACCCTTTCTAAGATTTTTTTAAAACTTACACAATCTGTTAGACATACAAAAAGAAGAATAACTCAAATATTTTCCTCGAAACAATTTTTTTCGAAAAGTTATCGCATTTAAAATTTTTTTCGATTTTTAATATTTTCTGTAAAGAAAAATGGAATGTTTTCATATTAAGTTTTACCGTCTGGCTTGGTTTTCATTAAAAATCATTTGTGAAAAGTTTAAAGAAGAAAAATTTTGCTGTTTAAACTGTTTTTGTGTCTCGCCTTTTTTTTTTGAAAAAATTGAGAATTTTTGATTTTCCAGAAAAATCGCCGCTATTTTATTAATTTTTCATAGTTTTCGAATTCCCTGTGCAGATTTCGAGAGAGTGTGAAGTCCCTCACTAGAATCAAAAAAGAAAAGTTGAATACCTTAATCAATTACAAAAATACAGCGTTTGAAACAAATAATTGAAAACATTTTAAATAAAAACTTGAAAAATTGTTTGGCAATCCTTCTAAAAAGTTTCTTAATGCCAAATTTCATGCTTTTGTAACAAAATTAGAGCAAAATTTTCAATATCTTTAGTGTTGGACTACATGCTGCCTCTTGGACTACATACCGGATTCACAAAAGACAAACATTCATCTCACCGACTTTTTTTTAAACTTACACAAATTGTTACTAATATAATGACAAAAATATTTCTTAGATATTTTGCTCGAAACAATTTTTTCGAAGAGTTATCGCGTTTTGATTTTTTTCTAATTTTAATATTTTGAAACTATTTTCTGTAAAAAAATGGAAGGTTTTCAGAATAAGTTGTCCCGTTTGGCTTGGTATTCAATTGAATAATTGAAACTATACATTTTCATGTAAAATTGACCAGGGAATCCGAATTTCGTAGTCTCAATCACTTCTAATAAAGTCTTAATGCTTTTCAAAAAATTTTCAAAATTCAATATCTCGAAATTGTCCGATTCAATTTTTTTTTTTTATTGATACTCTAGAGTTCTCTTTAAAAAAATAATTAAAAACAGTGGATCTGTCAGTTATGTTATATTAATCAATGAACTGTAGAATAGATATCAAGGAGATTGTATGCATATATATATATATATTGTCTTGCCTTCACTCAATCGTGACCACTGTGGTTTCCTGAATTTAAAAAAAAAAAACACTTTTCCAGAAAATTTCCCTTTGTACTTAAATCTACTTGATTCAAAATAAAAATGAAGTATTAAGGAATTGTTGCAACTTTCGCAAATCTTCTATTTTACACTTGCATAAAAGAATAATTGTATGCAAATTCATAAATTCAAGTTTAAAATGTAATCACCTCGCATTCATTTAATTACCTGACTGGTTCAATTAAAATTCCATTAAAAAAATCTCTTCGGAATGAAGATAAAGTAACAAAGGCATAAAAAATTGTACAAATGCGCACAATAAATGCCATAAATTACATATCGATAATTATTGCATCAGATTATGTCGCGTGCACTTAAGTGATATTATTATGTATCTTGATAATATAATGAGTACAATATAGTTTGTTAAAGTCGCGGGACTTTATTTTCAATACAAAGTCAGGTTTGTCGTCAGGTTATTAATATTTCAATAGTTTAGCAGCAAATAGTTATATTAATATTTAAATGTTAAATTCCATCCTAATGTCAGTGCTATAAAGTCGAGAAATTTTTTTGAAGCATTTCATATTCATCACAATGAATATTGAAATTAATGGATAAATGATTTGAAAGAATTCAAGATTGTCAAGAAAACATGAATAAATTTTTATGAGCGAGGTCATATGTATTAGGGCAGAGTGAAAATGCTAAAATTAATGGAATCGTTTCTTCCCAGTGAACAAAATTTTTGGGTTGGCATCCGAAAAAAGTAAAAAAAAAAATAATTTTTTAAATTGGTTAACATCTTCCACATTTCGGCTGAAATCACTTCAACCGAAAAGTTCGAACACCAAGAATGTTCTTCTTGAATTTGTACCTGGGATATCTTAAAATTACTTTCCGATAGGAAAAAAAATCTTTGCCCGGGCTATTTTTGAAAAAAATTATTTTAGTTTCAAAAAATCGAAATTTCCCATTTTTCTCGTAAAACGAAGCGTGATATAAAAAAGTATAGCGAGCAAAAGTGCTCTTTGGAAAAATTGTTCAAAAAATACACCTTTAATATATTTTAATCCTACTTCGAGTTTCAGTTGGTTGAAACTAGACGCAGACACGCTTGGATATTTCTAGTCATATCTTATGAACCCGTGAAGATTTATCAAGTTTTCTTGGCTTAAATGAAGACTGGTCTTTCAAAGATTACGTCTTGTAAATTTCAGAAATTTCCTACATTTTTCCTAGGTTGTGCCACGAGTTAAAGGCAAGGTCCAAAATTCAAGAAATTCTTGAATTTTTTTCAAAAAACTTTGCATGATATATCCTCTTCAAAAGATCAGAAATAACTTTACTAGGGGATATTTGACGTGGAATTTCATAAGCTTTCTAATTTTCTTTGGAAAAAATGTCTAGCTTTATTTCGACCGAGTTATCGTGTTTTATAGTCATCAGTGATTTTTAGCATCGCCCGCGCCAGCCGTGTAGATAATTTCCGACAGAATTGTATAAAGATTTATTCTCAGGTTATTTATTAAGAATAGAACCTATCTGATTTGAAATGGATTCGATGCTAAGATGAGTTTTAATGGTCATTGGCCAATGATACAATATTGAGTTTAGGATTTATCACATAGGCGATAAATGTCGAAACGGAAATCCTGAAACATGTATATGGTATTTAGAAGATTGACACTTCTGAAGTAAACTAGAAATACTTTTCGTATTTCTAGTGCATTTGAAAAGCGATTGATATAAATTATTCTTATGAAATAATACAAAATCTTACGAAAGACCTTTAAATCCCATCAAATCTTGAAAATCCCATTAAAATTCCCTGACATCCTTCAAAATTCGTGAAAAATTAGGATTCTCTCTGAAATTGTACTACGTAATTTCTTCAAACTCTTGAAACTTTTTAAAAATCATTAAAATGGAAAATTTCAAAATTGAAAATTTTAAAAATTAAAAGAATTTGAAAATCTTTTATAATATTCGGAAGTATTCTGAAATTCCGTTAAATTTTTTGAAATCTGGCGAAATCCTCTAAAATCCGTGGATATCCTTTAGAATCTTTTGAAATCTATTAAAATCCCTTGATATCTTTCAAATTCTCTGAGATCCCTTGGAATTTTTGTAAATGCTCTAAAACCTATTCTATCCTATAAAATCCTTTTAAATTCCTGAACTCAGGGCCGACGAAACAGATCTTGTCTATCTCTTTCGCTCATTAAGAGGTGTAAATATAAACAAATGAGAGTGAGCCAGACACTCGCATGTGGAAAACAAATGATGGTTTTCCACATATGAGTGTCTCTCTCACTCTCATTTGTCTACATTCACACCTCTCAATGAGCGAAAGAGACAGCCGACATCTGCTCCGCCGGCCCTGTCTGAACTCAATTAAAATCCTTTAAAATCCCATAGAATCTGAGTAAATCTTTGAATCTCTTTAAATTTTTTGAAATTTCGATTTTTGAGATGGCGCATGTTTTATTGTGGCCAATCAGCGAAGAAGTTTGAAAATATATTCAAAGGAAAAGTGAAATAATACTTGCATTAGCGATCAATTTGAAAGAATAGTAGGATTAGTGTCATTCTTTAAAAAATAGTATCGCTTAAAAAGTGTTAAAAAGTGTTAATAGTGGCGTTAGTTCAAGCCCTGCAATTTTTATTTTCTGGACTTGATAAATTTTCTAAATCACATTCTGAAATTATTTTCCAGACTTTCAGTACTCGGACTGACTTCAAAGATCAAGAATAGTAGAGTGTCATCAATTTTGAAAAATAGTAGCAAAATAGTGGTATGAATTTTTTGAAATAATAAATTTTTTTAATAAAAATAAATAAAATTAAATAATAATTCAATTTCATATACCAGGGTTGCTACAGAATTTAGAAAAAATTAGAGGCTTTTAGAGGAAGAGAAAAATATCATGAATGAAGAATAATCCAGAGTGGTCGCAAAACTTCATTTTCAAAATTCCCTGGCTTTTTCCTGATTTTTCCCTGACCGACTTTTTATTTTCCCTTACCATTAATATTTAAGGCACGAATTCTCATCTTGTAACATTTTTAATGTAGGAACTTTTATGAATGAAATAAAACAGTTTTTAAGTTTAATTTATAAATTTTTGATTTATAATTATTAACAGTTACTTGAAGTGCTTATTACAGAAATTTCCCGACTTTCTCTGACCAACAAAATTTCCTGACTTTTCTCTGATTTCCAGGTTTTGTCTGACCTGCAGCCACAAAAATCGCAAATATTTCACAAAGATTTCAAAGATTCCAAAAAATTTCAAAGATTTCAGAAGATTTCAAAAGATTTCATAAAGATTTTAAAAGGTTTCAAAAAGCTTTTACAAATATTTCAAAAAAATTACAAAGATTTCGCAATGATTTTAGAATATTTCCCACATTGAAAAAAATCCCAGATACCTATGCTCATTCGGAAATTAGTACGTGAATGGAATGAAATGGAATAAAATGTAATAAAATGGATTAAAATGGAATTATAGATAGAATTAAATGGAATGAAATAAAATATAACAAAATGGAATAAAATTATAGATAGAGTGGAGTGGAATAAAATGGAATTGAACGGAATGGAATAAAATGGAATTTAATGGAACTGAATGGAATGGAATGTAATGCAAAAAAATGGAATAAAATCGAATTCGAGTCCTGAAAATATTTCTTTAGTCCGAATCCATTTCAAATTGAATTGGATTCGAACCTAAGATAAGTTGTCATGTTCATTGGCCAACGATACAATATTGAGTTTAGGATTTATCGCATAAGCGATAAATGCCGAAACGGAAATCCTGAAAAGTGTATATTCAGAAGATTGACGCAGCTGAAGTGAACTAAAAACACTCTTCATATTTCTAGTAGATTTGAAAAGCGATTGATGTAAATGATAATATTTTCACCATAATAAGTGCTCATTGACGCTGGCTTCTATTGTCAACTCAAGACTCAAGTTTCGAATAAGCGTATTTGTTCTTCGTAAACAAGAGCACGTGCTATCACAGACGTTCTAATTGCGAGTGTGAGGATTCAACGGTCTCGTGATCGAGTCATGTGAGTCTTAAGGATATTTTTAATCTTATTAATCGATAGTCTCTTCAGGTGTGCGAGACTCAGGAAACATGTGACTGGAACTGGAAAAAAGACCTGTTTTCAAAAGTCACATGCCAAATCACATGACCCACCCGTACACAACAAGTTTTAGTAATGAGCTTATAAATGATGACTCGACCCATCCTCGCTCTTATATTCAAATTTTTATCTGCCTTCAAATCTCAGCAAATTTCATACTATACACTTTTATAGGTTTCAACAAAAATTCTTATAGAGGGTGTCTAGAAACCTTGAAAACCTGGAAATCATCTTGAACTAAAGGGGCCACTCGTGGCATTAGTTTTCTGAATTTTTTACGAAAACCGTTAGTCATACGGAAAAAAGTTACGAAAAATAAAATATGGTCCTTGACTAGATCTACAACTTTTACATGATGTATATTTACATATGATTAATATTTTGGAACATATCAATTAACATCGATTTTTGGTACATATATGTACCAAAATTTTATTTGATTGATTTTTTTTCTATATGTTCTAAAATATTTATCTTATTAAAATATATGTCTGATAAAAGTTGTAGATCTAGTCAAGGAGCATATTTTATTATGCATAATTTTTTCCCTATGACTGATATTTTTCGACAAAAATCTAATGAACCAACGGCACAAGTAGGATTACCGTTAGTTATTCTTGGCATTAATTTTCTTGTTTTTTTTCGAAAATCGTTAGTCGTGCGGAAAAAGTTATGCAGAACGAAATATGCCCTCAAACTATATCTACAACTTTCATAAGACATATATTTTTATAAGATCAATATTTTCGAACATATCAAAGAAAAATCAATCAAATAAAATTTTGCTACATATATGTTCCAAAAGTCGATTTTTTTTATATGTTCTAAAATTTTGATCATGTCAAAGTATATGTCCTAAAAGAGTTGTAGATCTAGTTAACGCTACGAGTTTTTTTTCGAAAACCGTTAGTGATACAGAAAAAAGTTATCAATAATAAAATATGCTTCGTAACTAGATCTACCTCTTTTATATGGCATATACTGTAAACATAATCAATATTTTAGAACGTATCAAATAAAATCGATTTTTTGTATACATTTAAAATTTATGTATGTACCAAAAGTTGATTTTATTTGATGTGTTTTAAAATAATGATCTTTCCAAAATATATATGTCATATAAAAATTGTAGATCTAGTGAAGGAGCATATCTTATACTTGATAACTTTTTTCCTTACAACTAACGGATTTCGAAAAAAAAATCAAAAATGATTAACGCCACGAATTTCCCCTTATCCGATCAAGCTGAAACTTCACAGGAATCGTTTTTTCATCAGATGGAACCAATCTAGAGGGTGCCGCAAAAAAATAACAACAAAAAATGTTCACCAAGAGGAACTAAGGACCGCCCTAAGGGATCACAGTCAGATCCCTATTTCCCTTTTTCCCTATTTTCCCCCATCTTCGCCTATTTTTCTCAAAATCCCCTATAATCGTTATATTTGAGAATTTAGTTCATTTTTTCCCTTTTTTGAAGCTGCGATTAATTTTTCAAATAGAAACCCATGATATTCAAAAACCCGCGCCACAATCTATGCTTATGCTGCTATGAGCATGCATGATTTTTAATCAAGAACTTTTAAACACAAAATAACAAATATTCACTATACTGTATCCACCATTTTTAATTCAGAAGATAATTAGAAAATGTCTACCCATTTTATTAATTGTGACCCTAAAGCCTAAAAACACATAGTGTCAAGCAATTTACTTGTAAAAAAAATATGTTACCTCAAAAGGTTCAATTATTCTTTGTCTTTTGATGTTGATTAAAAAAAAAAACAAGAAAGTTCGATTGAGTATAAATTTTTTTTCAAATCACTTCTTTAATGCTTTCTGTATTATAAAAAACATATGATTTGAAGAATTCAGCAATAAATTGGTTCAGTCTATCCTCCTTTTTTAAAATTCCTCTTCTTCGAAGAAAAATTTCCCTATTTTGCCTGCAATATTAAACTTTAAAGCTTGTTTTTCAAAAAGATACAAATTAACTTTTCAAATCTCTATAACTTTTGACCTAATTGAGATATTAAATTGTAAAGAAGATGTTTTTTAAATTGGCATCAGGGTCTACAATTTTTTCATATATTCTATTATATATATATATATATATATATATATATATGTATACACACATATTTGGGTCATTAAAAAACGATGTCTTTTAAAAAAACCAGCAAAAATGTCATTTAACAATGAGATATTAAACTTTCTTTTTCAGACATGTCTGAGACTTACAGTATGTCTTTTTTATAGAAGCACTTAAAAAATATTGGATAAAATAAAGAAAGTGGGGTTTTCTATTAAATTCGACTTTATCTTTCCAATTAAACTTTGAAAACATAGAAAGTAGATTTTGTGCGAAAAAAACCATATCTTTATTTTATCCAATATTTTTTAAAAATTCGTGCTTATATAAAGAAGATGTTCTGAAGTTTTATGCAGGTCAAATCATTTTTGTGGCCACGAGAATTTTTTATTCGAAAAATTTAATTTTTGAATTTTTCTCGTAAATGGTTCAATAAACAATGAAAGAGTAAAATGTATTTTTTGTAGAACTTTTTAAAATGAGCAAACTTTTTTCTCAGGATTTTATCAAGTCTGTCGTTGTTTGTAAGAAAAATGCGGAAATTCAATTTTTCGAAAAAAAAATTCTCCTCGCCACAAAGATTGTTTGGTCCGCATAAAACTCACAGAATGTCTTCTTTATAGTAGTACAAAATTAACAAAAAGTAGCAAAAATAAAAAGGTGAAACAAATAAGGTTATAAACAAATAAAGTTTTTTCCCATAAATCCCAAAAAGGTGAGGTTTTTAAAAAATAAGTCCTTTATATTTTCAAAAAAAAATCGATGCCATTTTGTTGATTTTGAACCCTTTAAAAATTTCCCAACAGATTTAAAAAGAGTTCTTCTTTAAACGCTCTACATAAGATTCTTTCACCACTTTTCAAAATTTTCTACCGTTTTTGAAATATATGCGTTTATACATTTTTCTAAATTACTATTTTTGCTGTCTATCTCTTTTTAAATCCGTATGAGGTATCGTTTCTAATGATTTTTCAGTGCTAATGTCATTAGAAATTAGAGACTTTGATCTTTTATCACTTTATTTTCCAAAAATTTTCGTAAATATTGTTTTTTTGAAAAACGAGAAAAATTTTGTATGCGAAATGTCCAAAAGAGGTACAAGAATTGTTTGTAGATCTTTTAAAGAGGAACAACTTTTTTGTGACACCTTTTCGTATTTCGCGCATTTTTTTAATAAAATGAAAACTTTTCATTTTCAGAAAAATCGACGCCATTTTGATCATTTTTAACATTTTAAACATTTTCCGACTACTTTCGAAAGAGTGTAGAATCCTTCACCAGAATCATAGGAGGAAAGTTGAAATCTTCATCAGTTGACAAAATACGGCATTTAAAAAAAAAATTGGCAACTATTTTTTTTTAATTGAAAAAATTTTTGGCACCCGATTTAAAAAGTTTTCTAATGCCAAAAGGACACAACGCATCAAATTTTATGCTTTTCTAACAATTAGAGCAAAGTTCAGGTGTACCGCTTGGGCGAAATAGGGCGGGAGGTTTCACATCTCGTGTCGGTAATTCACTATTTTAACATTTTAAAAGTGTTTGATAAATTTACTTACTAATTTCTTCCTTATTTCCATGATACTTAAATAATAATTTAAAGTTGAGCAATTAATTTCAAGTATTTTAACAGATGGAAAAAAATGGCTAAACGAGGTCGCAAGCCCAAATCGTCCAACAGGCATTATCAGTCCTTTAGGATTTTTCCCGATGTCCTGATGACCTAATTCGAGAAATGATTTGAGGAATCACACATTTTTTCTTCGATATTTGATCATACAGATATTTTATTGTCTGAGATATAATTTATAATATAATAATAATAATAATAATAATAATAATAATAAAAACCCTACCGGAGGTGTTCTCGCGTTGTCGTCGCGGTAGGGCTTGAGCTTTCCTCTCATGACTTCGACGGCTATGTTGGCTGTAGCATTGCTA
>JAUMHM010000048.1:3299426-3312867 GCA_032362435.1 Melikaiella ostensackeni
AAGTCGGCGTTCCCGGTTCAAATCCGGGCCAAGGTAGATTTTTTCTCATTTCTCCAAAAATAATTTTGACCAGTAATAAATTCTGAAAGCTCGTAATTTTGAGATGCATGTATCCCAACATGTACAAGGCTTGTTTGATAAGTAAAGTAAATGTTCCACTTGATGGCGCCTAAATGAACTTTGTAGTATATGGCCTAGAAAGAGCATTCTTCAGACTATCCTCTACTAAGCTTCAGACAAAACCGACGCTTAGTTTGCGTTTGGCATACGTTTGAAGTGAGATTTTAAGTAGTTTTCGAAAAAATGGAGAAAGAAGAGTTCCGTGTAGTGATAAAGCATTTTTATTCGAAAAATTGGACGGCCGCGCAGATCAAAGCCGAGTTAGACAAAGTTCACGGGGAGTCTGCTCCTTCGTTGCAAACCGTTCATTTTTGGATACACTAAGCATCTCCACTAAACAAGTGGAGTCCACTAAACAAGCAGCAGTCAAAGCAGTGGCTACTGCCTGGTGAAAGTGTGCTAAAGAGGACGAAGACTCTTTCGTTAACGGCGAAGGTGATAGCCACATTATTCTGAGATTCCCAAGAAATTATCCTCATTGATTACTTGAAGAAAGGTAAAACTGTAACAGGGACGTACTATGCATCATTATTAGACCATTTGAAAGTCGAGCTGCAAAAAAACGGCCACGATTGGTGCACAGAAAAGTACTGTTCCATCATGACAACGCACCGACTCACACCTCCGTAATCGCAATGACAAAAATACACGAACTGGGCTTCGGATTAATTCCTCATCCACCCTATTTTCCAGACTTGGCTCCGTGTGACTTCTTTCTGTTCCCCAACTTAAAGACCTGGCTCGGTGGGGACAGTTTCTCGTCCAATGAAGAAGTAATTGATGCCGTAAAAGCGTATTTTGCAGATCTCGAGAAATCTTACTTTTCTGAAGGGATGAAAAAATTGGAATCTCGATGGACTAAGTGTGTAGCCCTCGAAGGAGACTATGTTGAAAAATAAAGATAAACTTTTCATAAAAGAAATGTTATTGCTTTTTTACCAAACTTATCAAATGACCCTCGTATTTCGGCTGATTCTGAGTTTACTTTCATTGTTTGCGGAAAAATAAAAAATAAAGTTGTGAAAATTGTCATTTTTTTCACTTCATTTGTTAACACAAGAGTGCAATAAAAAAATTCAAAAATCGGCTCTCATAATTCTCTTTGGAATTTAGTTAAGAGCATTTAAAAAAATGATCAAAATCAATTAAGAATTTTCGGCTCTAGGCTATTTTGGAACAAATTTTCACGTTTTGCCCCACTGTGCGGTGCTTGGATCTTCTGATATCGAGAGGAATGCCGGGGAACGGCCAATCGACAGAAAATGCTTTATCGAAAAAAAAATTATAGATTTAACTTGACAAAAATATAATTATGAATAATTCATAGTCTTTTTTTAAACCTTTTTTAATTTATTGGCTCATATTGAAGACGTATGAGAAAAAAAAATCTTATGTTTTCAACCATTATCAGTTATATTCACTTTTCATAAAATCTTACCTCTACAAATAACGTTCAAAAGTTAATGTTTACACATTTGTCATTGGACAATATGAAGTCAAATGACATAATACTTTGAAAATAATATATTGTGCGACAAATGCGCGAAGTAGGTGACTCAAGGCAAGTATGAAGTTTGCCGCAGTTGTTCTAAAATAGTAAATTGTGTAACAAGTGCGAGAAGTTGCCTATTCCACGAGTGTGGAGTTTTTAACACGAGACTACTACAGGCACGGAATGTCGCCATTCTCATGCATGTGTTGCAAAAAGGATAATTCAGGGTATCTAGATTCTCACAAGGTATTTCCTTCATCCAAATTTGGACCCTTGGTTCCTGGCCCACTGTGGCTTGGGCCGTATGTGATGGGACTGATGATTCTATTGTTATTATGAGGCCGGCGCGGCGGCAGCCGAGTATGTAAATAAGCCAGCCACAAGTTGCCGTCGTCCCGATTGGCGTGTTCGCCA
The DNA here is from genome assembly GCA_032362435.1 of Melikaiella ostensackeni. NCBI lineage: Eukaryota > Metazoa > Arthropoda > Insecta > Hymenoptera > Cynipidae > Melikaiella > Melikaiella ostensackeni. Next base: position 3,301,453 of record JAUMHM010000048.1, read on the forward strand.
GTGACGTCGGCATGTGGGGGAAACCTGCTGCTCCGTCTAGTACCATTTATATGACGAGTTGCGCACCCGCGGCAAGTCAGTCTCATTCCGTTCCGAAAACGAAGCGCGAAATCATCGTGATTTTTGATCTTTTTCAAATTTTGTCTCGTAAAAAACCGCGAGTTGCCAGTAAATGTCGAAAAGAATTTTTTCAAAAGTGTATTCTAAGAAACGGTGTTACCTTGTTTCCGGTGGGATTTTTTTCTTTTTTATTCGGCAAGAAAAAGGAATAGAAATGCTTAAAAAGTGGAGGAGATAGAAGCAACATTACGAGTGCGAAAAGAATTTGCACGAAAAGACTTGGTCAATTAGAGATTTAGGTAAGCTGATATCAAATTCCTTATTGTCAGATAAATTTCACAAATTTTGAATAATAAGAGAATTCGGAAACAACAATATTGATAGAGCCAAAATATTTGTAAATTCAGTTCACAGTTCTTGGGGATAATAACATTCAAATTAAATAACTCTTAATCTGAAATCAAGAAAAATTTATATTTTATGAGAGTTTAATGTATCTCAAAGATACGAAGAAGAGCATTTGGTAACAATATTAACAGTTTCTGTTTTATTATTAAATAACTCTGAATTTTAAATGAAGAAAAATTGATACTCTATGAGAATTTAATGTATCTCAGAAATGCGAAAAAGAGCGTTAGGTAACAATATGAACGTTTTTTACTTTATATTTTTTTTTTATAATTAAATAACTCTTAATTTTAAATTAAGAAAAATTAATATGTTATGAAAGTTTAATCTTTCTTGAAGAGACGAAGAAGTGCGTTAGGTATCAATATGAACAGTTTATTATTATTTTTTTATTTATTTTCGAATTACAATATATATATCCCATAAAATCGTGTGAAATCCTTTCGAATATTTAAAATACCCTAAAAGCTTAAAATTCTGTTGAAATTCTTTAAGAACCCCAAAAATATTTGATTCCTTGAAATCTTTTTAATATCATTGATATCCTAGATGCCTTTTTAAAATCCTTTGGAATTTCTCTGAAAACCCTTAAAAATTTTGAAATCTCGATGAATTCATTGTAATCTTTTATAATACCCTAAACTTTTTTAAATCGTTTAAAATCTCTTGAAATCTTTGAAATCCATTGCAATCCACTGAAATCTATTCAAAGCCTTGAATTCTGTTGGAATAATTCTTAATTTTAAATGAAGAAAAATTGATATTTTATGAGAGTTTAATGTTTCTCAGGGAGGTGAAGAAGAGCGTCAGGTAAAAATAATTTTTTTTTTTTTATTATTAAATAACAATATACATCTCCCATAAAATCGCATGAAATCATTTCGAATCTTTTTAAATACCGCAAGAGCTTGGAAATCTGTTGAAATCCTATAAGAACCCCTGATATCTCTGATTCCTTGAAATCTTTTAAATACCATTGATATTCTGGAAACCTTTTTAAAATCCTTTTAAAATTTCCTGAAAACCCTTAAAAATGTTGAAATCTCGATAAATTCCTTGGGAACTTTTATAATACACTAAACTTTTTAAAATCATTTAAAGTCTCTTGAAATCTTTGAAATCCACTGAAACCTATTTAAAAACCCTTGAATTCTGTTGAAATCTTCTAAAATCCCTGGAAAACCTTCCAATTTTTTTTAAATCTTCTGAAATCTATAGCACTTCCTCATAATATTATAGAATCTTTATATTTCTTTTGAAATCCTATGAACCCCTCAAATATTGTAAGAATCCTTGAAATCCCTTGAAAACTTTGCAGTCCTTTTATATCTTTGATACCCTTTTAAAAATCCTTGACATTTTTTAAATTTCTTGGAATGTTGTACAACAACTTAAAATATTTCAAATTCTTTGAAATCCACTAAAATTTTTGAAATCTTTAAATTCCTTGCAGACCCTATAAAATCGTGTAAGTCTAGTAAAATCCCTAGAAATCTCTTGAAATATTTTGAGATCCCGTAAATCATTTCGAAATTTATAATATCTCTTAAAATTTCTACAAAATTTTTGAAAACTTTGAAATCCTCTGAAATCAAATGAAATTTCTGGAAACCTTTTAAATCTCTTGAAATCTCTGAAATTTTCTGAACTCACTTGAAATCTTTTAAAATACTCAAAAAACTTTAAAACTATATAAATTCCTCTCAAATCCCTGAAATTAGTTAAAACCCTTTAAAGCCCCTCGGAACCTGCTGAAAATATGTTTGAAGGCGAAGTGGAATAATAGTTGCAATAGCGAGAAATTTGAGAAAATAGTAACATTAGTGTCATTTTTTTCAAAACAGTAGCAAAGTTAATGCATCGTTAAAAAAAATGTTAAAAAGTGTCAATAGTAGCGTGAGTCCAAGGCCTGCAATATGAACAGTTTTTTTTTAATTATCGATTTTCAAGTTTTGATTTTTTTTCGGTACCCCCCCCCCCCCCACAGATTTGTTCAATTTGATAAAAAAAAAGAATTCCTGTAATGTTTCAGCTGGATAAGATAAGGGGAATGGTCTCCGGAATATTTAATAATTCATTCACATGTACTAAATATTGAATTTACTTGATATGTTCTAAAATATTGATCTTATCTAAATACATGTTATGTAAAAGTGGTGAATCTAGTCAAAGAGCATATTTTATTGTTGACAACCTGTTTTTCATACGACTAGCGGTTTCCGAAAAAAATCCAAAAATCTAACGCCTCGAGAGGCCCTTAATTAATCTTGGTGAACATTTTCTTTTTTTTTTTGGAAACCATTAGTCGTACCGAAAAAAGGTATCAACAATAAAATATGCTCCTTGAATAGATCTACAATTTTTTATGTGATATATATATGGGGCATTATTTCTCAAGTGTACCTACTTAAAAAATCAAAGTTGTCCCATCTAAGTCAAACTTATGTAAAGTGTTGTGCTATTGAATAGTATCTTATGCAGCAAAAATTTTGTCGTTTCGATAAATATTTACCGAGGGGGAGAAAGGGGGTGAAACTTTAAGAATTTCCGTGGATATCGTCTATTTCGGCGATTTTTAACCCTTCTAATAGTAAAAAAAAAATTCCAGTACGGTTTCGATAGGTTTTTTCACGCCCTTTTAATTGATCACATGCATTTTTTCAAAAAATAAATATTTGACCTCCAAAAATTAAGGTCAAAAATAACTTTGACTTTTTTCGAAATAAGCCGCGTTTTTTTTATCTTAAAGAAAGCTCAGGTATTTCCTATAAGGCCATATAGATTGAAAAGTGTACTTAAAATTTTTAATTCATGAAAATAAGCGTTGAGTACTCTGTTACGTTCATGACGCTGGCCCTCGAGCCCCGTGACCCACCGTGGTACATACCTTCATTGTATTGTGTTTACAAAAAGCAATAATATATCATAGTATATTTGATCGCTCTATGCGCTTGACAGGGTTGAGACTGTCATTATTTAAATGTCCGCATTACGTTCACTAATGAATTTTGAAAAAATTTTGAATTTTGGAAAAGTAAGTTATTGAATTAGTGATCGGGTCGAATAAGTGACTTTACGGATATTTGATTAAGTTAAATTAAAGCTCCGAGAAGTTTTGATGTTCATGTATGTCTTGCTTTCTAGCTGCCTTTCTTCGCGCCTTTAGTTTTTTTCAGTGACAGTTGGTTGCACTTTGTTGTCTGATTTTCATTTCTTCTCTTAGGGGTCGTTCATATATTATGTAACATATTTTTCTGTTGTTTATATAGTTGTGTCCTTTTTAATTTCACGGCAATTTCATGCTCGTCTTTATTTAAACAAAAGAAAAATGCGTTACGTAATATATGAACGATCCCTTTTGGGAAGTACCGTAAACTCATCTAACTGCGAACACTGGCCCAAACTTCGTTTTTCTTGGATTTATACTTATTTTTGGGAAACAAAATTGGCTTTTTACATTATTTCTGACTTTGGACTTTAAAGTTTTAATTGCTTTTATACTGTTTGGTTACATAAAAGCAACAAAAATTGGATGTCCGAAGTTTGGGCCAATGTCCAAAGTACGGTGATTCTATGATAGTCGGATTTCGTAACTGAGGAAAATTTCTTCAATTGAAATCTCACAGAAAAAAATGGGGGTTTGCTAAAGTTGCGGCTTGGATAAAAGCGAACGTCTTTTAGAATTTGAACTGCAATAGAAACTTGTGGAGGCCTGAAAGGGTTCTTTTGGAGAACACTTGGACAAAGATAAATATCTTTTTCCTTTGGAGGTCAAACGGAAATCTCTTTTGGAACAAATTCATCATTTTTGGTTCCTTTTATAGCAAGAGGGGTTCCTTTTTGCAGCAGCTCCCTTGCACCCTTGTGCTCCCATATTCAGTATGCATGAATACATGGTATCGAAAAGTCTTTTTAATAGTCACTGTAGCTTCGAATCTGCTTTTTAGATCTTTAGCAGTTGCATCGTGATATTCCTTGCTACTTAAAATGATTTCAATTTTTGACTGCAAAATTCGCCTCAAGATAATTTAGAATTATCTTCTGGCACTCATAAGCGGCAATACTGTCATGACTCACATTGTCTGATATAATTGTCATGATTTTTTGTATTTAAGTTCGCCATTTTCTACATAGTAAATAACTACTGTGAATATTGTGGACTGGTCATTATTTCAACATTAAGACATCTTGGAGCTTTAATTGAGCCGACGGATGCAATAACGTCACTTGCGAGCGAACACGCTCGAAAGTATTGTTCAAACGCGTGACGTCACAGAAAAAAATGAAACTCATAATTTTGGAAATCAGAAAATATATTACGATACATCTCAGTAAATGAGATTGAGTTTACATTTATCATTTTTTCACAGAGTTCGTACTTTAACTCAATTTCATTTACTGACATGTATCGTAATGTTTTTGTTGATCTCCAAAATTATGAGTTTCATTTTTTTCTGTCACGTCACGCGTTAAGATACTACTTTCCAGCGTTTTCAAGCGCGAGTAAGGTTATTGCATTCGTCGGCTCAATTTAACTAAATCAAATATCCATAAATGCATTTATTCGACCCGATCACTTACTCAATAACTTAATTTTCCAAAATTTAAAATTTTTTCAAAATTCATCAGTAAATGTGATGCAAGCATTTGAATAATGACAGTCTCAACACTGTAAAATGTATAGAGTGATCAAATATACTAGCATATATTATTACTTTTCGTAAAAACAATACAATGAAGGCATTACGGTACGCCACGAGGCTCGAGGGCCAGCGTCATGAATGTATCGTAGTACTCAACGTTTATTTTCACGAATTAAAAATTCCAAGTCCACTTTTCGATCTACATGGTCTTATAGCATAAAACCTAGGCTTTCTTTAAAGATAAAAACAAAAACAAAATCAACAAAAAAAGTGTCTCATTTCGAAAAAAGTCAAATTTATTATTGATCTTAATTTTTGAAGGTCAAATATTTATTTCTTGAAAAAATACATATGATCAATCGAAAGATTATGAAAAAATCTATAGGAATTGTACTGGACGAAATTTTTGTTATCGCCCTTAGAGGAGTTAAAAATCGCCGAAGTAGACGATATCCATGAAAATCCACAATTTTTCACCCCTTCCCCTCGGTAAATAATTATCCAAATGACAACATTTTTCCCCCAAAAGCTGCTATACATTAGTACAACACATTGCCCAAGTTTGACTTAGATCGCACAAGTCTGATTTTTTGAGTGGGTACACTTGAGAAATAATGACCCATATTTTGATAAGATCAATATTTTAGAACATATCAAATGAAATCGACTTTTTCTGCATATAAATGATTATTCAGATATACAAAAACCCGGAGTCATAATTTCCCCTCGTGTGATCGAGCTGAAACTTTACAGGAATTATTTTTTTATCAAATGGAACCAGTCTTGAGGGTACCATGAAAAACATTTCAAACAAAATTTTCACCGATTTTTTTCAAATTTACACAACTTTTTACATACATGAAAAGAAAAACACCCTTTAGATATTTTACTCGACATTTTTTTTTCAAAGAGTTATCGCACTTTGAATTTTTTTCGATTTTTAATATTTTCTGTGAAGAAAAATGGAAGTTTTTTATAAGTTGTATCGTTTGACTTCATAACCTTTTTTATGTTTTTTAATTGTTTAAAAAAAATTCAAATCGAGCTTGTACGTACGTTTTGGAAAGAAAGAAATTTAATTCCTTTTTATGAAACATCAAAATTTGCATTTTTTACAAAATCAAGACAAGATACGAAAAAGTCAAAAGAGCAAATAAAACTTTCTAAAATTTTATAAACAAATTTTTTCAACATGTAGATTCATATTGTAGCGAAAATTTCAAAAATCACACAAGATAGAAAAAAGTGTCAAAAGACTTTTTTACAAATTTTCAGGAGGAACAACTTTGTTCTTTCGACTTTTTAAATATTTTGTCGTAATTTCGTAAAAAATGCAAATTTTTATTTTTCATAAAAAGAAATTAAATTTTCTCTTCACCAAGACGCGGGCACATGATAAACTCTTATGGGATAAGATCTCTACATTAGTACCAATTAAAAAAAAAATCAGAGAAAAAACAACGCTGACTTTTTTGAAAAAAATGAGTTTTTACATTTTCAGAAAAACCGCCGCCATTTTGTCAATTTTGACAGTATTTCAATTCTTTAGGTGGGTTTCGAAAGAGAATAAAAGTGACGTATAAAATCAACCATTTTAGCGCATATTTGAAATAACCTGATTATTTTCTTATTTAGCAATTTCTTATTTTAAATTTGTAGTGTGGAACACGTGGATGACAGGACATTTTCCGTACTTTTTTATTTATAATTTCTTAACAAAGTCTTCTTAAACTTTGAAACTTCACCAAATTGTGCTTTGATATAACTACTATACTGAGATAATTTTAGAACAAAATTAATAATTGAAGGTTATGAGGGAAATGACAAGTATGAGCCGCGTTAAACGTTTTTCCTAAATAATAATCCTTGATTAAAAAATGAAATAGTAATATTTTTCCCGAGAAATTATTTAAAAAAAATTGTAATTCATTTTCAAAATTACGTAAGCACCCACTGTTTTAAAATATTTTTTTTTTAAAGAGAACTCTTTGGAGTTTAAAAAAAAATACACAAAAAATTTGAATACGGCAATTTTGAAAAATTTGTTTTCTCTTCATATGTATAACGAGTTGCGTAAATTCAGACAAAAACGGTGAGATGTATATTTGTCTTTTGTGAAACTGGCATGTATTAGGGCGGTCGTTAGTTACATATTATTGATAAGATCATTGATATGTACCAAAAATCGATTTTATTTGATATCTTCTAAAATATTGATCTTATCATAATACTTATATGTCATATAAAATTTGTAGAACTAATTAAGGAGCATATTTAATATCTCGCAACTTTTTTTCGTATGACTAACGGTTTTCGAAATAAATCCAAAAAATATATATATATAATATAAAATAATATATATATATATATAATAAAAAATATATATATATATAAAATATATTCACTATTTGAAACTTGAAAATAAGGGCCACCCTATTCCCTGATATTAAATCACAAACTATCATTCTTAATGTTATGTCCGATCATGAATAATTCGAGATTTACTTTTTCTGGTTTCTGCTCACCATCTCTGGAGACAAAATGAATCAATGATTTTGAAAGAAATCTGTTACAAATGACAACAAAGATCTGTTGTTTTTCAAAACAGTAAGAAGATTTGCACGTGACCAGCAATAAGACAATCAATATAAGTATGACGCCAGCCAATCGTAACCACTTGTACTAATTTCAACTTGAGCACAACGATCCGCTACAAATGGATTAAGCGAATTTCCTTAATGAACAAACTTACTATTCTATTATTATGAATATTTAAAAAAAATGAAAATCTCAAAAGAAGATATTTAAAGGAAATTGGGTAAAAATACTAAGTTGATAAGATAAGTGATTGAGGTTCGTGTTTAGTCAGACGTAGGACCAACCACACGAAGATCATTTGAATAATTACGAGAACTCTGACGCATGATTTTTCGATGGGAATTTGGACTCGAAAATTTGATGACGCAAAAAAATGCTAGCTTCCAATTAAGATAGATGGATAGATAAATTGATAGATTTTTATTTAATTTTCAGCCCAATGGCCTTGAAAATTGAACTTGGCTTACATTTCTTTTTCTCAAGCATCCATGCTTGCATTCAAGGATTTAGTTTGTTACACATTTTTAACAAACAAAATAAAATATATATCATTCAAATCTATCTCTGCTTATTTCCTGTTTAGCATTTCCTTTTCTGACGTTTCCAAATGTCTTAACCAGTCACACACACTATTGTTGCCTGCTCTACCATTCAAAATTTGTTTAATTTACAAATTTGGTCTATCTAGTAATTCGCAGTTTCTAGTTGAATGTTCCAGTTTACCATCTTCTCTTTTACATAAACCGCACATCTGATTTCCGACGTCTAACCGATATCTAAATTTTTCCTCTAAATTGCCACATCTCGACCTATCTATTAGTTTATGACTTCCTTTGTTTGCTACTTTACACAAGTATTCTACTCTACAACCAGTGTTAACAAGTTTATACCTATCATTATACCTAGATTCTTGTATTTTGTCTAACTGAGTCTGTCTTTGTACACTAGTCTGTCTTCTTTGAGACTTCTTTTACATTAGCTCCCTTTTCTTTCGATATTTTGCATGCCGTTTGACTATAGCTACACCTTATTTTCCCTTTCTTGAACACTTCTCGTCTTCAGCTTTCCACTAGTTTTTTCTTTTAAACATTCTTTTAATATTAAAGGTGGTTTCTCTTGTGGCCTTTGGTCTTGAGCTTTAGAGGTTATGAAGTAAACAACGTTCATTTTCGAAACGTTAATGCATTTCGCTATAATATTATAGCCTCAGCAGAACTGTAACGATTACAAAAGAAGAATGTATATTTGTATCTGAGAACATACAGTATACATCATACGTCATTACAACAATTCGCACTTACCACATTGAAAGTATGAATAAAAATATTGAAGTTTTTTAAATTTATAAATCGCAAGTAGAAACTTGTAGAAACGCACATTATTTTTGATCCATTATAGTTTCGGAGTCTCTAGAGTTTAAAAAAAATCTGGTTAATACTATCAGATTTGTAAAATGAGAGAGCTATAATAATATTGAAAACTCACTGAGTAACTCACAGTTTTTCAAAAAGAATTTAATAGTTGTTATAAAGAGAGAGTTTCCATCCTTCGGTTTTTGTGAAGTCGTGAGACTTGCAGAAAGAAAAAATCTTACGTTTTTTGTTTGTTCATTTTTAGAAAAAAATGTGAAAATTAAAAAGTTTACATTTTGTTATTAAAAACGAAGAATTATATTGGTGAAACAATAATAATTGTAGCAGGTCGTTTTGTTTGTGGAGTTTTCTATTCCTTCTCCAAACTTTATTGCACTTCCCCCTAGTTTCACTCTAAGCTTTTCGATTTTTGTTTCTTCCAGAACCATACAATTCGGTGTTTAACGGTCTACTCCTAGCGTCCACCTGATATATCTCTCTTGAATCCTTTCTAAACTGGCCTTTTCTTCCTAACCTCTTAATTTTCTTCCGTAAGCCAGAACTCCAACCACTAAGCTGTTAAAAATCTCTATTCTTCTGTTGAAATCCTCCTTAAAAAGTCTTTCTCCTATCCTTCATATGGGTCTTTTTAACAATTTCCTGAATATGTCCATCACAGGCTCCCTTTCTTTTGAATGTGCACCCTATTTTCTTTCCTTTTCTCTGCCCTTATCTTTTTGAAAATCATTACCTTTGATTTTTCTACGTTCATTACTAAACTTTTCTTGTCCAAGAACTTATCGAATCTTATCATCTCTCTAAAATCTTCTTCGTTTGCCGAAAGTGCTATATCTGCGTGAGTAAGTGACCAGATTTTTTAACTTCCAGTTATTGTGCCTTCCACAATTTTTTTTATCATTCCCTCTTCTATGTCAGAGATCAGGATTCTGAACAGTGTAGAACTTAGAGGAAAGTTCAAAATTTATTTGTATTTTATTTCATTCTGTAATTTTATTGACCTTACTGCAATAAGTGTTTCTACATAAATTTCTTTCACTCTTTCAATCAAACCTCTTCATACTCCTCTTGTCTCTATTGTTTTCACAACTTTTCCCTGTAAACTTTATCAAAGATTGCCTTTAAATCTATGAAGAAAGCGAAAATCTTTCCTCCCTTTTTCCCTAGTTCCCTCTCTACGACATGCTGCAGTATGTACAGTTGTACACGTTGTCCATTGTTTCTCTTTATTTTTCCTGAATCCAGCCTGCGATTCCGGTAGAATTTTTTCTCTTATAAATCTTGAACTAATCTCTCATTTAATATCATGACATACACTTTGTACGCCGTATCAAGGAGAGTAATCAGTCTATAATTTTTTATATCTTTAGGATCTCCTTTCTTGAATATCGGCTTAATAATCCCTCTCCTCCAGCTATCCGGAAACTTTCTCCTTTCCATACTCTTTTTATCAGCTCAAAGACTTTCCTTTTACCACACCCCTCTCCTCTAAATACACCCATTCATTCGGTATTTCATCTTCTCCTGAAGCTTTCTTCCTCTTCAATTTCTCAATTTCTTTATTTATTTCTTCGTCGCTAAGTTCGGCTTCGTCTTCTTGTAGTTTATCCATTCTCCCTTGAGTTGTTGTATGAGATTCCGTTCCTTCTAAGTAGTCCATAAGGTGATCTTTCCAATCCTCCATCTATATTTCACTAGGTATGCTGGAGTTTCGCTTTCTTGGTTTGTTTATGTATTTCCAAATATCTTTCTCTGTTTTTGAATTTTTTATCTCTTCTGCTTCGTCATCCTTCTTTTTCTCTTCCTTATCTTCGCTCTGATTCAAATCTGATTGACTTTATCTTTTTTCTTCCGCATGCTGTTGTTCACTTTATTTGCAAAAATATTCCATTCCTCTTTTACGTTTTGTTCCGAGTAAGCCCCAGCACTCATTTTTTCATTATATTCGCTCTTAATTTCGACGACCTATACTGTAATCTCCTTTTCTGGTATTTTTTGGCTAATCTGGTTCGTTCTGACAAATTCTGTTTTCAGTATGTGACCCATCATAGGTTGATGATCCGACTCTGTTCTATTCATTATTTTGATATCTTTTATCTTATTCAAACCTTCATAGCTATTTATAATGTAATCAATTACTGATGACCTCCTTCCCTTCTTCTTACCCGAGGTACCCACATACGTGAATTTTCTTTGTTTATTACCTTCTACTCGTATGTTGCCATTTAATATACACCATCCTTTACTCTCCACTAACTTCTTTAACTAATCTCTTTCTTTATTGGATACTTCATCTTAAGATGCTCTTTTGACTTCTTCCTCTTCTGGTCTTATAT
>JAUMHM010000048.1:3319734-3353238 GCA_032362435.1 Melikaiella ostensackeni
GAGAACCTGAGAAGTCTCTCACAGTCTGAGAAGGCCTCTTGTCGCTCAGATTCTCAAGACTTCTCAAATTGCATTTTAAATTAATGATCAACTGTAGGTTGAATCATCCACTCTAGAGATTTCCCCTAATCGCGCAGATAATAATAACCACAATTGTCTACCGTAAAGTACAAAATCTGTAAATGAAAAAAATAGATAAAAATCTCAGTAGCGCAGATTGTACAAATGAATTCTATTCACAAAATTAGTAGATACCCTGATTCTTTTTCGCTCGATTTCCTAGTGTAACATATTTTATTTTACACTGAAATGTAGAAAATATGTACGTTTCGTAATCCAATAGAGAATGTAAAAACATTTTAACCGTCTTTGACCACCAACGATACAAGATCTTTGTAACTCACAATATTTTTAAACTGGTGAAAAAGTTTGCGCGTTAATTGCTTGTTTTAGGGCCGTGACAAAAATCTATTCAACTCTATTCAAGTGACTTTACTTCGGCAAAAATCTTGCCTTCCCACAAAGGCAAAATTTCGGAATCTTCAGTTATCTCCTCTTGAATTACTTTCACGTCCAAATCTTCGCACTCCGTCTTAAAGAAATACCTAAAACAGAAGAAAGGTACAATTTATATGAAAGATGAATTTTCAATCCAAAAGACCGAATTTTCTATCCGAAAAAACGAAGATTCAACAAAAGAGTTGAATTTTCGACCAAAAAGGATGACTTTTTAACAAAATAGTTGAATTTTAAACATAATAATTTTAATTTCAACCAAATAGTTGAATTTTCAAGCCAAAAAGACGATTTTTTTTTAGAAGACAGTTAAATTTTCAACCCGAAAATTAAAATTTTTCACAAGAAAGCTAATTTTCAACTAAATAGTTGAATTTTCAACTCAAAAAGGCAAATTTTCAACCCGAAAATATAAGTTTTCAACAAAAAGTTGATTTTCAACTGAATATATGAATCTTCTACTGAGTTAGTTAAATTCTCAAGCCAAAAAGACGAATTTTTCAGAAGACAGGTAAATACTCAACCCCAAAAGACAAATTTTTTACAATACAGTTGAATTTTCAACAAAAAAGTTGATTTTTCACTAATAGTTGAATCTTCTACCAAAATAAATGAATTTTAAACACAAAAAGACGAGGTTTCGATCAAATAGTAGAATTTTTAACCAGGAGCGATAAATTCTGAACCAAAAATATAATAGTAGATGTTTCAATAAAATAGTTAAATTATCAACCTACAAAGATGAATTTTCAACCAAATGGTCCAATTATCAAACCAAAAAGATTAAACTTCAACCAAAAACAGTTGCATTTTCAATCAAACAGTTGAATTTTCAAGCCAAAAAGACGAAGTTTTTAGAAGACAGTTAAATTTTTAACCCAAAAAGTTAAATTTACAACCAAAAAGTTAATTTTAAACCAAATAGTTGAATTCTCAATCCAAAAAGACGATTCTTTTCTATAAAAGAGTTGAATTTTCAACCAAATAGTCGAATCTTCTACCAAAATAATTGAATTTCAAATCCAAAAAGAAGAATTTTCAACCAAAAAGTATTACTCAAACAAAATTGTTCGATTTTGAACCAAATAGTAGAATTTTTAACCAAAATTTTTCAGAAGATTTCACAACGAATTCAACAGATTTCACAAAGGCTTAAAAGATTTCCCAAATATTAAAAAAATGTCGCGAAGGCATGTACATATACTAGACATTTCAAGAATAATCAACCTCTCATTCATATTATTTTTATTAGTGAAAAAATCAATTTGTATGAATTCAGAAATTAAAAATTCCAGTAACTTCAACAAAATTCCATGACTTTTCCAGGCTTTGCAGAACTTTTTCACAATTCCATTACTTTTCCAGGTCTTCCAGGTCTTGTAGCAAACCTCATTTTGTTGAAAATTCGACTTTTTCGGTTGAATTCAACTGTTTTTGATTTAAAATTAAAATATTTTGGGTTAAAATATCAACTATTACATGCTTTGTTGAGAATTCATCATTTTTGGTTGAAAATTCATTTTCTTGGTTGAAAGTTGAACCACTTTGTTGAAAATTCATTTTTTTAGTTGAAGATTCATCATTTTATTTGAAAATTTATCTCTTGGTTGAAATGTTTTTTTTTGCAAATTAATTTTTTTTAATGAAAATTCAACCATTACATTTTTGGTTAAATATTTATCCCTTTTAGTTGAAAATTCAAGTATTTGGTTAAAAAGTCATGTATTTTGTCGAAAATGCAATATTTTAATTTGAAATGTTAGGAATTTAAAGCGTTTCAAATTGAATTTAATAAAGCACCCACATTAAATTGATTTGAAAGAATTCACTTCCCTATTTTCGTGAAAAATCTCCTTATTTCCCATGTTTTAAAACAAATTTAGCCTCTGTTCGACTACAAAAGGCGTGTCATCCGAAATTTGAACAATTTTAGGCCCTGAGAAATATGTCGTATAAGAAGTTATAAAAAATAGATCTCTTCCCTAACTACCCGTTCAACCTCCTTAATTTGTCCGCTCAACATCCCTAACGGCCATTTTAGAGAAGTAAATTGGGCACTTGAGAAAGTTGGTCCGGCAGTTAGGAAGGTAGCGGGTATTTAGGAAGATCGGGCGGGTATTTAGGGGGTTAAACGGGCATTTGAGAAGGTTAGACGATTATTTAGCGCGGTAGCGGGAATTTAGAGAGGACGGGCGGGCTTTAGGGAGGTCGGGCGGGCATGAAGGGGGTTTATCGGGTATTTGAAAAGGTCACAAAGGCATTTAGGGGGGGGGGGGGGGGTTTAGCGGAAATTTAGAGAGAACCGGCGGGCATTTAGGGGGCAGTCATGTAAAGAGTGTCTCGATTCTTGAAACAGTTTCTGCTGCGGAAAGGAATAACTCCAATTTTTTGATTGACATTCTTATTTCTTGAAAGCGATAAAATAAAACAGAAATTTACCTATAGCTGCCTTTTCTATGAAGGACCTCTTTAAACTGTTTCAAAGTAACATTTCGTCCAGGTATTTTGGTCCTGTAAGGGAGACTCTCGTCGCAAAAGTTGAACACAACAGTGGTGAAATCTTTTTCATCCTGCCTCACCTTCCTCAACGTTGATTGGTTTGACTGAGAGCAAGACGGATTTTGCCTCAAAGGTTCGTTCAATTGCCTGTTGCTAGGATGTCTTTGCTTAGTGCCTGCTCGCTCTCTAGAAGAAGAAGAGGAAGAAGAAGCTTCATCTAGTACGGTCAACCTCCTCCTTGCTTCCTCTATCTGCGATTCCTGCAAATAAAAATTCAAGTTTTAAGGACTGCGGGGACGTTTTTGATGTAAGCACAAAGTTATCACGAAGTTTCATCAGAAGGAAAAACAGGGTTGCTGCAAAATTCCGATTTCGAAATTCCTTGACTTTTCCCTCACCAATTTTTCATTTTTCCTGTCCGTTATAAATTTTTCTTTCACGTATAAAAACAACCTTACATCTAGAAGATCAATAATGTTAATATAGAAAAAGGTTTGTTTGTAAATTTGTCTTAAACCCTTTTAGTGACAACAATCATACAGAATTTTATAAACTTCAACTTTAGATTAATGAAAATTCCCTGACTCTTTCAGGTTTTCCCTCACATTCTCTGACTTTCCCTAACTTTCCAGAACTCTCTGACTTGTAGCGACCCTGAAAAAGGAATTTCTAGTTTAAGAACTCTTACAGTGTTGGGTTGGGGAAGAGGTGGCATCATGGGATCAGCGACAAATGGTTGAGCCGGTTCTATCATGTATTGGTTCGTTCTTTCCAACGATTCGCTTCGAAAACCATAAAAATTTAGTTGCGGTTTATGTTTTACTTCAGAGACTTTGTCATTGCTTTTACGCCAGGCCTGAACGTGCCTGTTTCGAGGTAGAGAGGATCCTTCGCTAAGAAGACTGACTCCACTGTCAGCTAGCTCAGTCAGCGATTTTTTTGTGGCAGATCTTCTAGTCATCTCTGGTTTCCTGAATCTTGAATCGCGATCTGTGTCAAGAGAAAAAATGAAATATTAGTACTTTCGCCTTCTAGAAAATCAGAGTTTTCCAAAAGAGAGTGTCTACACGATGGATGGTTTAACATTCCCGGTCATTTCCCGGTTTCCTGGTCAGGTAGACACCCTGGAATATAATTCCCAGTATAACACTAGACCTGAAGAATCCAAATTGTTTACCTTGCAAATAAAGGTCCTGTTTATGGAGGGAATCTGCATAATCAGATGGTACGGATTTCGACTTGGGTAAATGCGATCCAAGAGAACGCATCGAGTTTGCTCCCATAAGATCACTTCCTTCCGGAAAGTCCTGAACATTTCCACTATCCATGGAAAACGTGGAAAAAACGTCATTGTCTCTTCTCGTCTTGTTCGATCTTGAATGACCCTGCAAGTTTCTTCTTTCTGGAGAGTGTCGCCTAGGTGAAATTGGACCAGGAGACCTCAAAGGTGTCTGATCATTCGAAAAAACCCGGGTAACGTGGTTATCCAGGATAGATTGAACGGATTCATCGTCAATAAGTAGTTTCTGCCTCAGCTGATCAGTCAAAGAGATACCTTGAACGTCTGCCGGATTTATTATAAGTGGTTCCCCAAAATCAGTTCCCGAACAGACGCTTTCCAATTCCGGATCCTGAAGATGTCGACTGAGTCTTTCACCGTTGTCTTGTTGGCGTTTCACGACTTCCAGTCTTTTTATCAAGTCCTCCGCAAACTTTTGTGGTTCCTTTGGTTGATTAACATCTCGATTGATACGCTGTGTTCGGGGAATAACTGTGTCGAAAGAATCTCGATTTAGTTTAGCACTTTCCTTAATTTCCCTATAATCTCGATTCGATTGCCTTTTACTCTTAACTGATCTGCTCATCGAGACTCCATCTCTGAAAACAGAAAAAAGGTTTGTCAACAAATTTCTTTATTATTATTACTACTATTATACCATTAAGCCAAATTCCTTTCGGAGCAAGCGTAACTCGTTCGGTTCCAGCCTCGTTACACTATCAGGGATCAAGGAATTTACATGGTAAGGGACGTGTAAGAGAAGAGATAGATTTCAAAACATTCTAGAAACCGCGTATTGCTCATTCAAACGACACACTAATCCCACAACACCGTTCCGACACGGGTCGCTGATCAATCTCTCTAGCAATCACACCAGGTGAAGAGCTTCACAAAGCCATCAACAATTGTCCTCCATACATCCCTATCCTTGCATACCTCTTTTGCTTCCTTTACATCCATACAACTTTTCATACAAGCTCTTGTGTTTCTACGACTCTTTCTATCTCTTCGCTTTAGAGTCTTATTCACATATTCCAACCATTCTTTCTTCAACCTACCTCTGGGTACGCTACCATTCACCTTGCCTAAATACACTTTGCTTTGTTAAACGTCCTTCATTCGTCCTCTCAACATGACCAAACCATCTCAGCAAATTTCTTTCACTCTTATCAATCACTGTTTCTTCTACACCACACTCTTTAAGAACCCACTTATTACTGACTTTATCCATTAACATTCCACCGCATACATTCCGCAGGAATGGCGTGCCAACCGCGTTCACTTTAATCCAATCCTTTTCTTGATACGTCCAGGTCTCTCTACCATACAGCAAGGTGGATGCAAGCACAGAATTATATCATGAAATTTTGGCTTTATTTGTTACATTTTTACTTTTAGTAATGCCTCGTACACTACCGATAATCTTTCTACCCTCGTTTATATGCCTGGATGTCTCTGCATGTATCTTCCCGTCAACAGTAAATAAACTTTCAAGATACACGAAATCACGAAACTGTTCTACCCTCTCTTCGCTCATGGCAATGTTGCACACTGTTTTCTCAACCCTTATTTCAAACAAGATAATTTTTGTTTTATTCAAGTTAATCTTAAGACCCATACTCTTCATGCTGGTATCCAGTCTGCTCAACATTCTCTGCAAATCATCGACTGATTCTGCCGTAACAAGCTTATCATCTGCAAGCGCCAATCCACGCACTTTCACTCTCCGAGATCGACACCTTCTTCGTCTAAGACAGACATTTTTAGAAACTTGTCCATGTATATAATAAGCATCCAGGAGAACATAACGCAGCCTTGACTACCGCCCAACTTAATATCAAACCAATCACTCAGTTCTCCATTTACTCTTACACTCACTTTACTACCATTATATATTGCATGATCCTGAAACATGAAACAAAAAAGAAGGGATGCGAGATAAGAGAGAATGCAAATTGACGCAAACTGTGGTCAGGAGTAGATAATTAATCACGTGATAGCCAAGGAGTCGGTCTGATTATGAATGAGAGAGCAAAACAGCATGGCAAAACGTATGTATAACTAAATAACTATGGCTTAGAATGAAAGTGGGAATCAGAAGGCTATTTATTATAGCATTATCTGCTCCTGTTGATGGTGACAGTAATGATGTAAAATATACCTTGTGGGAATCGTTAAATGATATTATAGGTACATGCGATCCAGGGGAAAGAATCATTCAACTCAAAGATATGAATGGCTGGGTTGGTGTTCAAAGCGAAGGTACGGACAGGGTACTTGGTCATTTCGGAGATCCAAAAACAAATGGCAACAGGAAGAAATTGATCAGCTTATGCTTAGAAAAAGGCTTGTTTATTACAAATACTTGGATCAGACATAAAATAATCCACATGTATACTTAGTGCAGAGGTGAAAGCCACAGTATGATTGATTTTGTTGTAGCAGATGAGAAACTGTGAGGGCTAGTAAGAGATACAAGGGTTATGAGAGGTTTTGAATGTGGAACGGATCACTACCTCATAGTTTCAAAAATGAACCTAGGTCAAAGAGGGAGAAAAAGAAGAATTAATAATAAGTCGAAGCAGACGCGAGTTAAGAATGTTCTAGGTGTACAGTCAAGTTCAAAATAACTTGCTCTTTAGCTTGATTTATAAAATTAACAAAAGAAGGTCCACTGACAGTTGCAACAGATTTCAGAAGAGAAACCTAAGCGTAAATAATAAAAAAAAATAGTTGAGGTCAAAACTATTTATTCACGTGTAGTTATTTGGATATTTGTGTTTTGTCTTCAACTTTAGACAAGAGTGGTAATTTTTATTCAACTTTAATTTATAAAAGCTAATTCTAATCCTTGAAAGGTTCTTCACAATTCTATTCGTTACGTTTTTATTAAATATTATTTAGGAAATTGTTAAATCAAAAAATGATTAACTAAAAATAATTGTACGTATAATCTCCGAATAAAATAATTTCTACAAAAACGTGACGAATAGAATTGTAAAGAACCTTCCAAGGAATAGAACGAGCTTTTGTATATTAAAATTGAATGAAAATTACAACTTTTGCTAAAGCGGAAGAAAAAACACAAATATGCAAATAACTACATTTAAATAAACAATTACGAACTCAACTATTTTTTTATTATTTACGATTAGGTTTATCTTCTAAAATTTGTTGCAATAATCAATAGGACTTTTTTTGTCACCTGTATAAATCAAGTTAAAGATGAAGTAATTTTGAACTTGAATATACACCTAGAACTTGTTTTAGATAGAGAATTTGCAGAAGCACAAATATTATATAGTGAAAAGATGAATAAATATTTATGTCATCTGCGGTTGTAGGAAGAAAGGCTGGAGATACTTGGTGGAATTATGAAACCCGCGTGGCTATTAACGAGAAGAAGCAAGCGTACTCAAGAAAGCTGAATATTAAAAGTCTTGGCAATGAGGAGAGGACTAAACTAGAAAATGATTATAGGGATAAAACAGAAAAGCCAAGATACTACTCAAAGAAAGCATGGATAAGAAAGCGGGAGAAGATGAAAAAATGCAAAATGATTTTGAAGGAAATGAGAAATTATTTTGGAAATGGGTTAAGAAGATTAGGAAAGGAAGTACTAGCACTGAGATAGTCAGGATTGAGAATGCTGATGGTGAAATGGTATGGGATACGGACAAAGTGAAAGACTGTGTGAGTGATTTCTTCAATATATTGTATGGAGGTCAAGCTACGGAGCATAACAACTGTGACACAAAAGAGGATACCTTAGACAATCCCGTTGTAGGTGGCGAAATAAGAATTGACATCCACGGAATTATATCCGCAATTAAGAAATTTAAGAATGGTAAGGCTGCCGCTAAAATGTTTAAGAACAATGGCAAGTTTCTGTGAATGAATGAATTTATGAATATGCGAAGAACGGTGAAGTTCCAAATGAGTAAAGAAAGGAGATTATCGTTCCACTCTACAAGGAAAAGGGTGATAAAGGTGACTGTACTAACTATAAAGCGATTAGCCTACTACTGTTTGCGCATTCGTTGGTATCATTAACCTCGTTGTCCTCGTTGACACCATTGATATCGTTAATCAGAGCTAAGGCATTTTCAGCAGTGTAAAATTGGTCTCCTACTTTTATCTTTTGATCTCTTAGGTAAGCGTCGATTCCATTGTCTTTTAATTTCTTCGTATGGATCCATAGTTCTTTCCTTTCTTCTCTCTGCTCTTTAGATAAGTCGTTGGCAACAAAAAATTTTATTCGCTCTGATTGCCTTTACTTTTTCAAATATTTCCGATTGCCTGCGCCTTTCTGTCAGTGTGATTAACGTTGGTCTTGAATCATTATTATTTCCAAGCCTTCTTGCGTTGACAATACAAGTGTGCGGGATGTTTATGTTCGCCTTATGTAAAGTCTCTTTCACATTTCGCGTTAGATGACTGTTGAATATCGGCGAATCCTTCATGCCAAAGATTATTATATTTTGAGTTCGTTCCTTTTCCTGCGTCATATTTATGGTATCCGAGGCCGTCTTCATTCTTTTTTCCAAAGTTTTTGTTTGCCTTATCGATATCACTGCACTTTTCTTTGAGGAAAGCGTCACATTCTATGTTGTTAACTGACTTTTGGATCACTTCCATACTTGTTTTAATTTGAAATAATTCTTGCATTAGCTGCTCATTCGTAACCCAAGACATTGCAGGGTTAAACGTTTACGACACGAATCGATTAGCCTACTAAGCACCGTGGACAAAATATTTACCAAAATACTTATTGGTAAGGTCATGTGTGGATCAAATATTTAGCTTGAGGCAGATCATAAATGAAATGTTTGAGAGTAAACAAAAAAGTTTTCTGTGCATTTGTTGATCTGGAAAAAGTTTTCGATAAGGTGGATAAAACTAAACTTTGGGAAGACCTGAAAGAGTATGAAGTGAATGGTTGACTTCTAAAAGCAATAAAAGCAATATATAATGCTGGTAAAGCGAGTGTAAGATAAATGGACAACTGAGCGATTGGTTTGATATAAAGCAGAGCATTAGGCAAGGCTGCGTTATATCCTCCTGGAGTATGGGTCTCAAGATAAACGTGAATAAAACAAAACTTATCGCGTCTGAAAGAAGGGTTGAGAAAACAGTAAGCAACATTGCCTTAAACGAAGAGAGGATAGAACAAGTTGATGATTTCATGTATCTTGCAAGTTTATTTACTGCTGACGGGAAGATACATGCAGAGACATCCAGACGTATAAACGAGGGTGAAAAGATTATCGGCAGTGTATGATCCATTACTAGAAGTAAAAATGTAACGAATAAAGCTAAAATTTCAATACATAATTCTGTGCTTGCACCCACTTTGCTGCACGGTAGTTAGATGTCAAAGAATGTGATGTAGAAGAAACATTGATTGACGAGAGTGAAAGAAATTTGCTAAGATGGTTTGGTCATGTTGAGACAATGAATGAAGGACGTTTAACGAGGCAAGTGTATTTAGGTAAAGTGAATGGTGGTAGCATACCCAGAAGAAAGAATGGTTGGAATGTGTGAATAAGAGTCTACGCAGAAGAGATATAAAGAGTCGTAGAAACACAAGAGCTGGCATGAAACGATGTATGGTATAGGAAGCAAGAGGTATGCAAGGATAGGGATGTATGGAGGACAATTGTTTACAAGAAGAAGAGTTACGCCTGAAACGAAAGATTTTGGATACTCATGGGCCCTCTTGAACAGCTTTGCTTATTGGATATGGTTGGGGTAAAGAGTGTAAATCTTCCTATGGATTTATCAGTCAGTTTGAGTGTTATGTGTGAATCGTAATGGATGAAGGCTTTGCGAAGCTCTTCACCAGGAGTGATTGCTATTGAGATTGATTAGCGACCCGTGTCGGACCGGTGTTGTGGGACGAGTGTTTCATTTGAATGAACAACACGCGATGACTTCTAGATTGATCTAAAACCTATCCCGTCTCCTACATACTCCTTACTTACACTTACCATTTAAATCCCTTGATTTTTGATGATGAAATTCCTTGTAGTATAACGAGGCTGGAACCGAACAAGTTACGTTTACCCCAAAAGGGATTTGGGTTTATGGTATAATAATAATAAAAAGATACATTTTATTAGTTGCTTAATTTTTGGTGTATTCTATATCTTACCTATGGTTACTTACGTTTCTCGTAACGGTTTTCGTGAGTTTTCAAATAAGATAAAAGAAAATACTTACATTGAGGAATTGTGGAGCGACATAGTGTCAGATTCCGAGCGAGCATCGCTACTCACACTCTGCAGTTCGGAATCATATCTGGAGACTGGATTGTATGAGCAATATTGAGCGTGCGTTCTGGTCACATGGTAGGGATTAACTCCAGGTTGTAAGTAAATGCTACACAATCGCCACGAAAACGCCAAACGAACAAACAAAAATTAAAAATCAAAATCAAAACTCATAGAGGAAGGAGAATGAATTTCTTCAAAGAATAAGCAAGTAGGGTGGGTCGAAAATAAAAAATTCTGGAATTCGAAATCGATACAACGCGAAGAAGTAGCGTATCGGGATCCTAAAAAAGGATAATTACTTTGGAATCGATAGATGTGCAGCTTGGTTACCCGCGATCAAAAAAAATGTTTAACAAATTCCTTGTTTACAGACTTTAAATTTTCTTGAGTTTCAATTTTTTTACACTTCTGGAGGACAAAAAAGACTTCCCAATTTTTTGCGGGTTTTAATAAACCATTTTCTAAGATATAATTTCTATTTAATTCACCCCTGTTCTCGGAAAAAAAAATTCTTAACACGTGTGTACATAGGAGAAGAATTTTTTTCGGATACTTGAAAACTTTCCAGTAACAAAAATGCACTAGAAAAAAAATCGCCAAGAGCCAGGAATCGAAATTGGAAATACGGCGAATTTTAAAAATTATTATTTTGGTATTTAGTAAAATTATCCTTGTTCCCAATTTCCAATTTCGATTCCTGGGTATTGGCGATTTTTATCCTAGGGCACTTTTGTCACTAGAAAGCTTTCAAGTACCCGAAAAAATTCTTCTCCTATATTTACACAGATATTAGAAATTCTTTCCGAAAACAGAAGGAAATTAAATAGAAATTATCTCTTCAAAAATGGTTGATTAAAATCCGCAAAAAACTTTGAAGACTTTGTTGTCCTCCAGGAAGGTAAAAAAAAATTTTAACTCAAGAAAATTTAAAAACTTTGCAAACAAGAAATTTGTATACATTTTTTTCGAGCGCGGGTAACGAAGGTGCATATATATCGATTGTAAATTAATTATACTTTTTTAGGATCCCAATACGCTACTTTTTCGCGTTGTAACGATTTCAAATTCCACAACTATTTATTTTCGACCCACCCTAAATTAAGCAGGGCTGCCATAGCCTAATTTACTTGAAAAAAAGTGAAAAAGTTACCTATTTTAACAGAAAAAGTGACCAAAAGTGACTAATTTCTAACCAAAAAAGTAACTAAAATTGACTAAATGTGACTAAGTGCATTAATAATATGACTAATGTTTTTTTTAATTCAAAAGAATCTATGAAATTTATAAGAATTCCAGGTGAGTTTTAACGAATTCAAAATAAATTTATGAGAATTCAAAGCAATTCAAGTCTTCAAAACAGCATTTTAGAATTCTTTCAATTGTAAATGCACGCTTAAAAATGAAGACCTTCAACGGATAATTTTCAAAGTAAGATATTTTAGAATTACGTATTGTAAACTGAATGATTTCATAACTGAAAAATTTAATAATTGAACTTAACATTAAAAAAGAAGTTGAAATTGAACTTATTTTAAATTGCATTATGTCATGTGATATGAAATTTGTGATATTTCAAGTGATTAGACAGATTTTTCTTCTAAAAATTGGTAAAATTCCCGGTCATTTCCCGGTCCAGCGGACACCCTGAATGGAAGGGAAATTAGAAGAATTCGATTAAATTCACAAAAATTCAAGATAAGTTTTTAAAAAATTCAAGTGAATTGCAAACAATTCAAAAACATTTCAAAAAATCATTGAATTCATTAAGTTTGGAATGAATTGAAAAAAATGCAAGAGAATTGAAAAGAACGTTATGAAATGCCTAAAAATTCAAAGTGAGTTTAAAAGACTTCAGAATGAATTCAAAAAAACTAAACAAAAATCCATTGAATTGAGTGGAGTTGAGTGAATTTCGAAGAAATCAACTGAATCAACAGAATTCAGGATGAATTAAAAAGAATTCAAGGTGAATTCAAAACATTCAAGAGAACTCCAAAGAATTCAAAAGAATCTAAAAGAATTAAGGATAAATTAATGAGAATTGAGGGTGAATTCCAAATGAATTCAAATGAATTGCAAAAAAATTTTTTAAATCCAAAATATTCCATTGATTTCAGTAAAACTGGAGTGAATTTAGAAGAATTCAAGGTAATTCAAAAAAGTTCACAGGAATTCAAAGGAATACAAAAGAATTATTGAGATCGATTCTATTTCAAATCAGGCAGGTTCTACACTTCAAGTCGCAGAATCTCGCAGCGACGAAATATAGTATATTGTTTTAGAGGAAATTAGGTGACACGTATTTTTCCGATTTGAGAAAAAAAATTCCACGAAATTAGGAGTATTTGAATCTTGACGTCTATTTTTGAAAAAAAAAGAAACATTAAATTTTTCTTCGAAATTCTACACTTTTTGATCTAATTCAGATATTTTCATTTTTTTTATGTGGCCTTCCATTGGGAAGACATCCTGTGGGTTTTATACGGGCTAAACCATTTTTGTGGCCAGAAAATTTTTTTTTCATGCAATCGATTTTTCGCATTTTTTCCCAGAAGCAAGGAAAGATAAAAAACATATTAAGGTAAAAATTTGCACATTAAGAAAAGTTCTACAAAAAAAGGCCTCTTGCTCTTTTGTGATATCTTATATCGTTCACAAAAAAATTTGAAAATATTATTTTTAGGGGGAAAAAAATCTCTCGCACACAAAAATGGTTTAGCCCGCATAAAGCTGATAGGATAACTTCCTTATATTATGCAATATTTCTCCAAAGTTTCTGCTTATATAAGGAAAGCATTCTATCAGCTTTACGCGGGCTAAACCATTTTTTAAGCCGGGAGAATTTTTTTCCTGAAAATATAATTTTCGCATTTTTCTTGTTAGCTTTGTAAGATATAACAAAAGAGCACGAGGCATTTTTTGCAAAACTTTTCCAGACGTGCAAACTTTTAGGGACCGTTCAAGTATTACGTAACGCGATTTCCTATGTGTAGAACCTGCCTGATTTAAAATGGATTCGATCTCAAGAATTATTTTCTATTCCTGTGAATTCTTTTGAATTTCTTTGAATTTTTATCAATTTCATCGAATTCTCCTTATTTCCCTTAAATTCAAGATGGTCGCTGGACCGGGAAATGACAGCGAATTTATTCTTTGATCAAGAATTTTTAAAATATTTAGAACAAATATCTCTCCAATCACTTGAAATATTGTAATATTGTATAAATAATATTATAATCATATTATATTAAATTATTAATATTATTAATAATATTGTAATATTTTTAAAATGTTTAGAACAAATATATCTCCAATTACTTGAAATATTGTAATATTTCAAGTAATTGGAGAGATATTTGTTCTCAACATTTTTAAAATTCTTGGTCAAAGAATAAATTTACTGTCATTTCCCGGTCCAGCGGCCACCTTGAATTTAAGGGAAATAAAAAGAATTCGATGAAATTCATAAAAATTCATAAAAAAATGTAATATCACATGATATACTGAAAATTCAGAAATAGGTACAGACCTGAATTCAATAGTGGTTAACCCCTGGGTTCTCTGTCTTAATTAATTGAAAGAAGTGATCTTTTCATTTTAAAAAGACAATAATGACTTTAGCTTAAAAAAGTGACTCAAAAATAATTACAGAAAAAAAGTGACTAAAAGTGACTGTGGCAGTCATGAGTAAGAAATCAGTAAATAAAAATGAACTTGCAGGATTAAAAATGATGAAAAGTTAAAAGCAGGGAGGGAGTACAAAGACAAAAAGTAAAGTAAAAAGAAAATAAATTTTAGCAACTAATGATGTAACTCCTTGAATCTAATATCCGCCGTAAAGCATTCAGTCCATGAAGAATTCTAGGATTCTAGTAGATAACTCATATGAAACATACCCAGCAAAAGCTTCCGGTCTGCGTTTGACGTCAAAAGCTCTCATATCTTGCGAACATTTAAGAGTGTCTTTCGTCAGTTTAACTTCTCCGCTTAACATCTTTACTGATGTTAACCTGGTAAGGTGAGGACTTTGCAAAGGGCTCATACACTCGATGTCTTCATAAACTGTCGACAAACTAGGCCCACAAGCAAGGGACATTTCCCGGCTTGATCCTGGACTAGGACATTCACCGGAGTTTGGATTCTGGCAGGATTGAACATACTGGATGTATGTGTCGGACTTGAGAAAATTCGGATAGGTCGTCTCGTTAATTAGGTGTTCGACTTCCTGTTGAGCTGCATCAAAAACCTGCTTATCGACTAGACCCTCCTTGACTCTGCGGTTCGCCTCCTTCCGCACTTCCTCCGGTATTTGTAGCTGCGACTTGACGAAAAACCTAAAAAATGATCCGTTCTTAAATTTTTGTTTTCTGGGCTTTATGAATTATCTAAATCAGATTCTGAAATTATTTTAGAGAATTTCAGGACTCGAACTCATTTCCGAGATAAAAAAGGGTGTTAATAGTGGCTTTTTAAAATTTTTTAAACTTTTAAAAACTTTTTTAAACGATCAAATCGAGGGGCTGACTATTTGAAACCTAGTATACAATATACATCTCCCATAAATCGCGGGAAATCTCTGAAATCTGTAGAAATCCTTAGAGATCCCTTGAAATTTCATTTCATTTATTCTCTAAAGTTCTCTAGAAATCCATTGGAATCCCTTAAAACCTTTTAAATATCATTGATATCCTGGATCTCGTCCTGGATATTCTTTTTAAATCCTTTTACATTCTCTGAAATGCTACGAAATTCTTTGAAACAACTTAAAAATGTTGAAATCTCGTTTAATTCCTTGGAATCTTTCAAAATATACTAAACTCTTAAAAACCCTTAAATTTGGTTAAGCCCCCAGTAATTAAAAAAAAATAGAAGTATAAACCCGTAAAACATCTTGAAATTTGTAATCTCCTTCAAAATTTCTTCAAAAATTATGAAATCTTTGAAATTGTAAGGATTCGTCAGATATTCGTGACTCCCCCCACCCCCACTGTCACGTAAGATTTTATATTTTCACTCAATATATCGAAAATATATCAATTATTTTCACTGCAAACGAGATTTCAAAGGACTTCAAGGAATTTTTGAAGATTTGGAGGGATTTCAAAAGATTTGAAGGATTTCCAGTAATTTAAACTTATATTTTAAAGAATCACAAAATTTTTACGGAATTTAACGAGATTTCCACAGCTTTTTAGGGATTTCATGAGATTTCAAGAGAGGATTTCAAGGGATTTCGAGCAATTTTAATGGCTTCTAAAATATTTTAAGGGATTTCAAGAGATTCGGAAAGATTCTCGCAGATTTAAAAGACTGCAATGAATTTTAAAGGGATTTCGAAATAGGAATTTTCACATGATTTCAAAAATTTTGAAAAATTTACCAAATTTTCAAAAGAATTCAAATAATGATAAAATGTGTATAACAGTAATAAATTTAAATAATAGTAATTAATGGTCGTTCCATTCGAATCTTTTAAAATACTTGATAAGCTTTGAAAACCTATAAAATCCTTTAAAAATATTTGAAATCTCTGTAAAATCTTTTAAAATGTTTGAAATTTTTGTATCTTTTGAAATCTTTGTGGAATCTTGAAAATCTTTGAAATATCTTCGTGAAATCTTTAAATCTTTGAGAAATCTTTGAAATATTTTAAGGTCATTAAAATATCTGTGTATTCTCTTGAAATATCCTGAAATCTTTTGAAATCTTTGTGGAATCTATGAAATTTTTGTGAATTCTCTTGAAATATTTGTCAAATCTTAGAAATTTTTGTGAAATCTTACTGAAATCTTTAAATCTTTGTAAATTCACTTGAAATATTTGTGGCATATTTTGAAAGCTTTGAGAATATTTTGAGATCTTTGAGATCTTTGAAAAAATTTGAAATCTTTTGAAATATTTGTGAATTCGTTGAAATTTTTCTAAAATCTTTGAAATATTTGTGAAATCTTTGAAATATTTGTGAAATCTTTGAGATATTTGGCAAATCTTAGAAACTTTAAAAAAAATGGGAAAAAGATTCAGAATTATCGACTTTAGGCATTTTAGGGGATTTTTGAAATTTCAGGAGGGAGAAAGGGAAAAAAGGGGATTTGGTAAAAAAGATGACGAACTCTAATCACTGAAAATCTTCTCACCTGCCATGGATAAGCTTGATCAGTTCGTATATTTGTTTAGAATCTCGTTGTCTTTTGAGGCCTTCGCAAGCGAACCAGAAATTAAGGGGATTCACATGAGGTCTCCCTTCTTGGTCCAAATACTTCCTGAAAAGCTCAAGACCCTCGGGATCGTGTAGAAGGTTGTGGAGATTTTTGGCCCATCGAAGACATGCTGGAGGCGATTCCCGACCCATGGTGGTCGTTCCACAGGAACCTTCTGGTTCAAATCCCAAAGGTGCAGAAGCATCATAAGGATTTGAAAAAGATGGACGGACAAGAGACGAACGTCTAGGTGTTAAAGCTGGACTCTGAGGATAATATCCACTCGTGAACTTTTCCGTTTCTCCTCCTAAAAAAATAGGAAAAAAAAAATTAGACACTAGCCATTTCGGAGGAGGTTCTTATTATCAGTCAAACTCATAATATAAATATTTCAGAGAGGCCTCTAAAAACAAAACAATTTTTTTTGTCTTTTCCCGCTTAGAAAACAATTTTCTAGGCCATTAAAATTACAAAATTAAAGTTTCAAACCTGAAAAATTTCTCAACTTAAATATTGAATACTCAACTAGCAAATCAAAGCATTCAAAGCATCAGAACTTTTTGAATTTGAAGTATGGGGTCATCCACAAATTACGTAAGACGATTTGGGAGGAGGGTTTGGTAAAATCTTACTGTTTCTTATGGGAGAGATTTGAGGATCTTCGTAAAAAATTTGTTTACTAAAAATGAATTTTTAACCAAGAAGATTAATTTTCTACCAAGAAAGATGAATTTTCAACAAAATGCATGAAGTTTCAAACGAACAACAATAAATTTTAAGTTAAAAAATGATCTTGAACCAAAAATAAAAACGGATTTTCAATAAAATAGTTAAATTTTCAACCAAAGTGATGATTTTTCAACCAAGAAGATTAATTTTTTATCAAAAAAGTCGAATTTTTAACAAAATATATGAATTTTCAACCAAATAATTGAGTTCTCAAACCAAAAAGAAAAATTTTGAACCCAAAATGGAATAATTAAATTTTTAGTTTGAACAATCGATTTTCAACCAAAAAGATGAATCTTCAACCAAAAAAATAAGTTCTCAACGAAAATTGTAATAGTTCATAATGTTAACATAAAAAAATATTATAATTTTCAATCTGAGACATTTGAATTCAACCAAAAAATACGAATTTTCAACAAAGGACTAGAATTTTCTACCAAGAAAGATTTTTCAGTTAATAAAAAAAAAAGATTTCATCCGAAATGTTCAATTTTCTAACCAAAAAGATGAATTTTTCACAAAAAAGATTGATATTCTACAACGAAAGACGAGTTTTAAACACAAAAAATGAATTTTTCAACTAAAAAAGATAAATTTTGAAACTAAAATGGAATAGTTACATTTTCAATTGAAAAAAATAATAATTTTCAACCAAAAAGATGAATTTTAAGCCCAAAAAGATGAATTTTCAACAAAACAAATGATTTTTCAATCAAAAAGGATGACTTCAACAAAATTGTTGAATTTTTAACAAAATAGTTAAATTGTTGAACAAAAAAAAAACAGGTTTTGAACTAAAATGATTAATCATAAATCAAAAAAAAAGTTAATTTTTTACAAAGTAGTTCCACATTCAACTAAGAAGTTGAATCTTTAACCAAAAAAGATGAATACTCAACGAAAAGGACAATAGTTAATATTTTCACTACAAAATATTTTAATTTTCAATCAAAAACAGTTGAATTAAACCAAAAATACGAATTTTCATGAAAAGAGTAGAATTTTCAACCAAAATATATATATTTTTAAAACCAAAAATAGTTGAATTCAACCAAGAAAGACGAATTTTCAAGAAAATAGTTGAATCTTCAACCAAAACAGATTAATTTTCAACCAAACAGTTGCATTTTCAGCCAAAAAAGATAAACTTTCTACGATAAAAGATGAATTTTTAAACCAAGAAGAGGAATTTTCAACAAAAGAGTTGAATTTTCAACGAAGAAAGATTTTTAAGTTAATAAAGAAAAAAAATGTCATTCAAAACAGTTGAATTTTCAAACCGAAAATATGAATTTTCAAGAAAAAGTTAATTTCCAATCAAATAGAACGACTTTTTAACAAATTGATGAATTTTCAACAAAAAACAAAAATTTTGACTTTTTTTGTACTTATCTTTTGGTAAAAATAAGCGTCCGGTATCATTTCGAAATAAAACCGTCTAAAATTGAATGATTTGAAATTGAAAGTCTTTGAAATTGAAAAATGGTAAATCAGAAGCTATCACAATTGAAAAATTTCAGACTAAAATTTTGAAAATTGGACAATTTCATTAGAAAGGAGTTGAAGTCGTATCATCTTTAAATCAAAGCATTCAAAATTGAATAATTTTAATTTGAATCAAAGAATCTCGAAATTGAATGATTTCAGATTAAAATTTCGAAAATAGGACAATTTAAAAACTTTCAAAACTGAATAATTTCAAATCAGAATTTTGAAAATTGAATCATTTAAAATTCAAAGGAATTAAAATTGTATTATTGATAATTAAAAGAATTCAAAATTGAATAATTTAAAATTGAAAACTTTTGAATTTAAATGATTTTCAATTCAAATCGATTAAAATTCGACAATTCGAAATTGAAAACTAAATTGAATGTTTCAGAATAAAAGCTTCCGAAATTAATAATAAACCTTTAAAATTTAATAATTGGAAAAAGAACATTCAAAATGAAGTCATTTTAAATAGTAAACATTAAAAATGAAAACATTTCTACTACGAAACGTTGAAAATTAAACGAATCCGAACTTCATTTAGAACTGAAGAAATTTTTAATTACCAAGAATTGTGATATTCAAACCTTTTTTTACTCAAACCCTTTAAAATTTCAATTATTTTAAGTAAATTTAAATCGTTTAAAAAATAATAATTTTCAAACTGTAATTATACTTTTCAAAATTCAACCATTTCAATTTCGATTTTAAAATTAAAACTTATGAAAGGGAAAAATTGAAAATTCAGCGTTTAAGATGAAAATTCAGAATTCTAAAATTGTAACTAGGCAAAATTAAAGAAATTATTCAATTACTGAGGTAGCAGTTTCAGGTAGTTCAATTTTTATCTATTTTCATTTTAAACAACATAATTCTTTAATTCTGGAATTATAATCATATTATTTTCATTATAAAAAAAATGTATTCGTATCCATTCGCCAAATCCCATGAATTTTTAAACTTTTCCAGAACTTTTTTCCTGAAAAGAAAGCTCAGAATTTTTCTTAATACCTTCAGGTTAAAAAATGGACATATTATTATTCATTCGGAAAATAAGCCTTCGGTAGGTTTTGTGCAGATACCACCTTTCTCAAAAAAATGCTTATGTCAATAGAAAGGGCATGAAGAACCCTATCGAAACAGTAATGGTAACAAACTTTTTAAATTGTTATTAGAAGAGTGATAATATGTCGATTTATTATCCTGCAGGTATTAAAAAAGGTATTAAAATGCATTATTACTGACTTCTAGCTGTGGGCTATGATTTCATCAAATAAAAAAAATAATAATGAAAAAGAAATAAATAAATAAGAAAATCGAAAATTATTATTATTAATTAGCCCAAGATCATCAAAACTTAAAAATTAAAAAATTTGGTAGACTCACCGGGTACTGGTGGCCTTGGACACTTTTCATTGAAGCTTCGAGCTTCACACTGACGAGGTCCACTCATCCTATCTGTCGCGATTTTCGCGTACTTCTTCTCTTTCTATGGTGAACTTCAATTCACGACGCCGCCTACTAGACATGGCTGGTCCAAACCTGAAACAAAAATCGTCGTTATCATCAAAAATCTGTTAGAAAAAACATTCTTAATGAAGAATATTTCGAAAAAATTGAAAAATTGAGGAAAAAAATTGAATAAGCAATAATTATTGTTAACAAATGTTGCTTGTTAGCCATGAACAATACTCGAACTATGAAAAAGTAAAGGGGGTAAACAGAAGGTAAACAGAAGCATGGGGTTTGAAAGGTATTGACTTCATTGAAGGAGTCCTTCAATCTGCATCAAAAGAGTTCTTCAATGTGTATCAAAGAAAAAATAAATAAATAAATAATTATTGTTGAAAAATGTAATTTGTTAACCCGAAACAATACTAGAATTATTAAAAAGTAAAGGGGAGGGGGAACAAAAGCATGAGGTTTGAATGGTATTGATTTCATCAAAGGAGCTCTTCAATGTGCATTGAAGGAGTTCTTCAATGTTCCTCAACCCAGGATTTGAGGAACCAAACAAAAAGTTACCATTAAAATCTGCCAGGAAAAACATTCTTAATTAACAAAATTTCCTTAATGTAGTTAAATAAGTACATATTTATTTATTCAATTTAAAAAATTGAAATTTGAGGAGAAAAAAAATTATTGATAATAAATGTTAATTTTCAACCTGAAACAATACTAGAACTATGAAAAATCAAAGGGAAAGAACAAAAGTATGGGGTTTGATGGTATTGATTTCATCAAAGGAGTTCTTCAATGTGCCCCAAAGCAGGATTCAAGAATCCAAATAAAAGATCTTCATTAAAAATCTGTCAGTAAAAACATTCTTAATGAACAAAATTTACTCTGTGAAGTTAAATAAGCACATAAGATATTTATTTATTTATAAAAAATATAAATTTTAAGAAAAAAAATTAAATAATTATTGTTAAAAAATGTTATTTGCCAACCCGAAACAATACTAGAACTATGAAAAAGTAAAGAGGGAAACAAAAGCATGAGGTTTGAATGGTATTGATTTCATCAAAGGAATTCTTTGATGTGCCTCAAACCATGATTTGAGCAACAAAAAAAAAGATTACCATAAAAAATCACTCAGAAAAAGAATCTTAATGAACTAAATTTCCTTAATTGAGTTAAATGAGCACATAAGATATTTATTTTTAAAAAATAAAAATTTTAAGAAAAAAATTAAATAAATAATTATTGTTAACAAATGTTATTTGTTAACCTGAAACAATTCTAGAACTATAGAAAAGTAATAGAGGGATACAAAAGCATGGAGTTTGAATCATATTGATTTCATCGAAGGAGTTCTTCGATGCGCCTTGAACCAGGATTTGAGTAACCGAACAAAAGGCTTTCAGCCCCAGAGTTTCAGATCGATGGAGCTGAAGGCTGAGTCATATGCCAATTAAGAATGGAAGGGAGCTTTTTTAATATGAGTATCATCGGGGTGGAGGGGTAGACCAAGAAATCATT
Organism: Melikaiella ostensackeni; assembly: GCA_032362435.1. Taxonomy (NCBI): domain Eukaryota; kingdom Metazoa; phylum Arthropoda; class Insecta; order Hymenoptera; family Cynipidae; genus Melikaiella; species Melikaiella ostensackeni. The sequence continues at coordinate 3,341,706 of JAUMHM010000048.1, forward strand.
CTCCAGGTACTGCAAACTGCGCATCAAGTCGCTTCGATGAAAGTTTTCATCGGTCTGCGCAAGAAGCTTTGTGTGGTATTGATCGACCAAAAATTATGACACAATCTTTAGAATCCTGCTGGGGGCTGAAAAAATGGCCCCCTTTAATATGATGAGTGAAAAGAACTTTTATAAGGCAGAAAAATATTAATAGACTTGTATGGGCAGTTCAGGCCCTTCGAAGCCTTCGAAGACCTCGAAGGTCCTTGAGGGCATCAGAGGCCTTTGTTATGAGATGCTATAGAAATATTATTAGGGGTCGTATTAATTTATAAATAAATGTTTTATAATCCACATAATAAAAATTAAGTTAGTGAAGTGAAAAATTTTTTTTACAAAAATACTTATTTTTTGTTCAGATGTAAAATGTAAATCTAAAATGCTTTTTTTTTCTTTATTTGTTGGTTGATATAACTTTGTTTTAATTACTTTAGATGGTTTAAAATGTCGAAATAAAAAAATAATCTTCAATGACATTTTTCAAGTCATTGAAAAAAACTTTTGTTCGAGGAAACTTTTGTTCGAAGAACCTAAGTGGTTTATAGAAAAATTCATTCATATAATTTCATAGAGAAACACACACACACACACGCACACACAAGTAGCATAGAATAAGCTGGAAATTTGAACTGAGAAATTAAATAGAGGGTAAAAGAGGGATAGGTTGAAAGAGAAAGAAATATGAAGTGAAAAGCTGTCATAATGAATCATCTTGCGTGGTTGCATTCATACCTGAGGAGGGATGAAGCTTGTACATACCATTTTGGAGTGAACTATTAGAAATGCCCTGAGGTTGGATATCTATTACGAGCTTCGATTATATTGAGATATTAGTCCAAAAGAATTAATCAAACAGTTGTTTTGTTGATTCAAACAAAAATTGACGTTACAATACTTGAGCTGAACGATTCGAACTGAGTCACGGCAGCGTCCTGACCAGGACTGAAGCTGGATTGTCAGGGAGAACCTCGAAAGAGGGGAGGATTTACAATCCTGAGCAGTTGTAGCTAGCAGCAAGCACTGATTCGTATCCCAAGTACCCTGTCTGGATTGTTTGCTCTTCATCGAAGGGTCTAATGGAGCCTGGGCTTCGAAGGATATTTCATCGAACAAAGAATGGTCTATAGTTCCACCTTTTTGACTTTGATAATTGATCTAATGACTTAGCTCATTAGTATTATTTTATTATTTATAATATTTATGATTATGAATAAACAAAAAATTGTAAACAAATTTTAGTAAAAAATGAAAAAAAGTTTTTGTGATAAGTGATCAGAAAAACCTGAGGATTTATTTGAATAATGCAAGATTGTTGCAAATTTGTTGAAACAAAAGACTGATAATATTTTTTAAAAGGGTGAATTTACCAAAAAAGATTGAAATGTAGTAAAAAGTCTGAAGGGTATACAATACAATTACGATACAATACAATTTGTACTATGAGTACCCTGTCTGAACTGTTCAGTCTTCATCAATCAGTATAATGGGGCTTGGGCCTCAAAGGATATTCTATCAAACAAACAATGGTCTATTCTTACACTTTTTTGACTTAGATAGTTGATACAATGCCTTAGCTCATTAATGTTATTTTATTTTTTATAAAATTTACGATTAGCAATAAACAAAAAAAAGTTTAACCATTTTTTCCCCTTGACTTCTGGATTTTCTCAAAACAAATACAACCTTTAAAATTTAATAATAAATAATCAAGAGGAATTTTAAAATCACTTTTCTAATTTTCAGGTAGTTTAGAGATTTTAAAATAAAGTTCTTAGAAAAAGTTCTTACCAAAAAAATCCAGGCTTTAAAATTAAATTCCAGGTTATTTCCAGGTTTTCCAAGGTTCATTAAATTACTTGGAATCTTTAACCTAAACTCTTAAGAATCCTTTCAAAGCCCTTGAAATGTTAAAAATTCCTTAAATTTTGTTACGTTTCTAGTAACCCCACAAAAATCGAGTAAAATCCGGTAAAATCCCGTAAAAATATTTCAAATCTTTTGGAATCCCTTGAAATTTTTCAATTCTGTTTAAAAATCTTTCAAAGTACTCTAAAATATTAAAAATCCTTTGAAATTCCTTAAAATTGATCAAATGCCTTTTGTTAAATTCCTAATAATCTCACAAAAATCAAGTCAACTCCCGTAAAACATCTTGAAATCTGCAATATCTTTCAAAATTCCTTAAAAAATTATGAAACCTTTGAAATCCTCTGAAATCCCGTAAAATCTGATAAAGCTCCTTGGAATATTTTAGAATACCCTCAAAGCTTTGGAATTCCTTAAAATCTTTGAAATTCTTTGAAATCTCTTGGAATCTTTTGAAATGCTCTAAAAGCTTTCAATCCTTATAGAATCTAGTGAAATTTTTAGAAATCCCTTCAAATTATTGAAATCTATTAAAAATTCCTTGGAATTTGGTTTGGTTTAATTATTAAATAATTGAATAAGTAATAAATAATTCAATTCTTTTGGATCCTAAAGCCAAAACCATTCCACCAACAACTATTTTACAATTTAATATTTAACTTTAATTTTAGAACTATAATAATTACAGTGAGAGACCAACAGTCATAATTTAGGAAATAATTAAATAATACATCCTAAGGCAGAATATTTTATTTATAATATTAGAGAATTCATCTTCAATAATTCACAAAATGGTTTATTATTTCTGTATAAGCTTTAACGAAATTTTTGGAGATTCTTATAAAAATATAAATGTATTTGACAACGGTCTTCAATGAATTTTATGTTTTTTTCAATATTTTATTAAATTACTATTTTTTATTGATACTGTAATAAAGTGATTAAGATAACTAATTTTTTATCGCAAAAAAATAAAAATTTGAGGACGAGTATTTCAAATTTCCCGTTAAAGTGTCCATTGTGTACAAACTTCGGGCCAATAAGGGCACGGCTTTACTGGAAAAAAAGAAGTTAAAGTCCAGTATGTAATCTCCAAAACTGTCAATTTTTCAGCAAAAGGAACTGATAAGAAGTAGTTTCTCGGCTTTAAAATAAATTACTCCATTATTTAAGAGATTCAAACTTCTCTGGATAACTAAAATCGACAGAAAAATTTGGCAAAGTAAAGCCTGTCATTTTTTCTTCTTTAAAACGTGTATTTTTTAGGTTATGTTTTCTGTCATTTTCGTTTGCGTCGGCGGCGATGAAATTCGTTGCGATGGCGCCGCAGTCAAAAGCAAGGCGGGAAATTTGAAAATTTAAAGTATCAGATCAGATTCGAATTTCAAAAACACCTTATTAACAGTGATTCTAATAAATTAAAAATGTTCTACTTATGATTGCAAATACCTTGAAATGTTTTTTACTCAATTTACAGCTTATTTACTACTTTTATTTTCGAAATTTAGATTTTTTACCCAATGATTTAATGGTGCAGCATTTTCGAATTCATTTTTCTAATACAGTTTCATACCTAGAAAAATATTAAGTTTGAAAATCATGAAAAATAATTTTAATAGCAAAATGTTGAAGACAAAATGTATAATTTTGAGTATGTAATATTTTCCCTTAAAACTCTCTTATTATAACCACGATTAATTTCTTCAGACGGCAAAAAATTTCTGTTTATATTTTGTTCCAGTAAATGGCTTTTTTCGTCCAACTTGCCTAGACTAATATTTAAAAATAAATTTCAAAAATAGTGGCACGGTAAAACAAATTTATTATTGAAAACCACAATTTTTGGATGCAACATCCAAATACGAAAAGATTTAAACAATTTTACTATTGAACTTTTAAAAATGTAAATTTTTAATTTTCAAATAAAATAAGTCTAAAATTGCCACAAGCAATGTAACTGAAGTTCGCAACGTTTTTAAATGAAATTATAAAGCCAATTTTTTTCATTTACTGAAATAAATTTGTTAGCAATAAAAGAAAGAAATACATTTTTTTTAAAATTTAGACGGCAATCACGCTATTACAACTACTTTTTATCCGCCCACATACTCTAATGTACAATTTTTTTTATTCTACTTTTCCCCTAAGCTTAAACGCTCGTTTTATGGATTTTATTTCACAAATTACTTGTATTTAATGTCGTAAAACAGCAAAAAAAGTTTCAACCCAATATCCCTACCAGTAAATTGACATTTTAAAAAATATATTAAATTTTAAAAAATGGTTAAACTTAAAAAAAGTCTAATTTTCCTCTAAACGCTTAGTTCTCGGATTTTGTTTAACAAATTGCTTGTATTTGATGTTGGGCAACAGCAAACAAAATTTCATCCCAACATCCCTATCGACAGTGATACGGGGATGAATTTTTTTTGTGTTTCCTGACATAAAATGCAAGTAATCAGTGAAATAAAATGTGAAAATTAGAATTTAAAAAATTAAAATATTGTACATTGCATGAGCCGGTAGAATGTAATTGTCATAGCGTAATTGCAGCTTAAAATAATCAGGGTTCCTACAGGTCAGGGAATTCCAGAAAGTCAGGGAAAGTCAGGGAACTTAAAACTGGTCAGGAAAAGTCAGGGAAAAGCTGAAAGAGTCAGAGAATTTTCGAAAAACTAAAGTTGACGTTTATAAATTCTGTATGAATTTAGTCACTAAAAATGTTCAAGATGAATTTAATAAAAAATTTTTTTTGCATTGACATTGTTAATCTTCTAGGTTCCTTAAAAAATCTCAAAATGAGAAGGCGTAGTATATGTATATACATTCATCACTCTATTAGTTCTTTTTAAACATTTTTTCATGGACTGAAATGTTTATTCATTAAATTTTCATGTAAAATTATGTGAATTTAAAACTCAACTGTTGAAAATTCAATTTTCTTTAATTATTAATAGTTGAATTTTCAACGGTTGAAAATTCAATTTTGCATTGAAAACAAGTGTTAAAAATGTTATATTCACACAATTTCACTAACAAATTAATAAATAAACATTTCAATCCATAAAATAAAAATTTTGAAAAAGTAGAATTATTGGAAAACGGGTTGAAATTTCAACTTTTTTGTTGAAAATTCATATTTTCGAGTTATAAATTCAGCTGCTTTGTAGAAGCTTTGTCTTTTTGGTTTGAAACTTCAACAATTTGGTTGAAAATGTTTTTCTTTCTTGATTGAAATATTTTTATCGGTAGAAAATTCAACTCTTCATAAATTTCGTCTTTCTGGTTTGTAACTTGATTTCTTTTGGTAGAAATTTCTTCTGATCATTTTTTTGTTGTTAAAAATTCAACTTTTTGGTTGACAATGCGCCTATTTGGCAGTGTGTTCAACTGTTGTGTTGAAAATTCGTCTTTTTGGGGTTGAAAATTTAAGTATTTTGGTAAAAAATTGAATTATTTGGTTGCAAATAACCTTTTTTGTTGAAAATTCACATTTCGCGTTGAACATCCAACTGCTTTGTAGAAAATTCGCTTTTTTGGTTTGAAACTTGATCTCTTTTAGAAAAAATTTCATCTAATCATTTTTTTTGGTTGGAAATTCAACTATTTGGTTGAAAATACGTCTTTTGAGGGTTGAAAATTCAACTATTTTGGTACAAAATTGAACTATTTGGTTGAAAATAACTTTTTTTGTTGATAATTCAGCTGCTTTGAAGAAAATTCGTTTTTTTTTTGGTTTGAAAGTCCATCAGTTTTGTTGGAAATGTTTTTCTTTCCTGACTTAAAAATCATTCTTGGTTGAAAATTCTACTCTTTTGTTAAATGTCATCTTTTTTGTCGGAAAATTCTTCTTTTTTGTTAGAAATTTCTTCTAATCGTATTTTGTGGTTGAAAATTCGTCTTGGTGGTTGAAAGTTCAACCGTTTTGTTAAAAATTCATCTTTTTGAGTTGAAAATTCAACTATTTTTGATTTAAAATTTAAATCTTTTTTGGTCGAAAGTTCAACTATATGGTTGGAAGTTGAACTAATTTATTAAAAATTCATTCTTTTGGCTGAATATTCATCATTTTAGTTGAAAATTCTTTTTTTTTTTTTGGTAGAAAATTCATCTCTTTGGTTGAAAATGTATCTTTCTCAGTAGAAAATTCAACTATTCGCTAGAAAATTAATGTATTCTGTTGAAAATTCGTCATTTCTTTTAGAAAAATGTTATATTTACATAATTTTACATGAGAATTAGATAAATAAACAATAAATCCAAATTAATAGTCATGCAATGGAATCTCAGTCGGGAATTTCTAGGATTTAAGAAAAAATCCCAACTGTGATCTCTTAAAGATCGAAATAAAATCTATTTTATTATGAAAATGTTTTGTTTACCGAAAAATATCACCCAAAAAGTTCCCTGCTTTTTCGGCTCACTAAAGAATCTCCATGTTAGATGCAGTCTTCGGCGCTGTAATTATTTACATACAGAAAAGTATGAAATAATTTTCCCTTTTAAATACGTTCTTTTTTTAGTTTAAAGTATTTTTTACACTATTTTTTTTTATTTAAAAAGCTAAGTTTTGGATGATTTAGAAAGGCTACTTTTTTAATACTATTTTTTATTTGTTAAGATACTTTTTTCTTCGGGAAGATACTTTTTTAAATACTTTTTTTAGTTCCATAGAGCACTTCGAAGCATGTCCAGGTGTAAGGTTGTTTTTAAGTCTGACAGAAAAATTTATAACGGTGAGGGAAAATGAAAACTTGCTCAGGGAAAAAGGAAAGTTAGGGAAATTCGCATTGGGATTTTGTAGCAAACCTGATAATTTATTATTTCAGATACATATAATTATATGATCGTTTATGTTTTAAATATTTTTCTTTTAATATTTTGAGATATTTTTCACATAAAAGGCGCCCTATCTTGCCTGTGAGTTCTCTAAAGAAGTAAATTATTAAAAAACTGTCTAGCAGAAAAAATAGATCCTAAATGCAAATGTTGATAAAGTGAAAAAGAGTCGACCAGTTGTAGAAACCGTAACCGCTTTTCAAGCTCATAGTAAGCATCAAAGTCAGTAAAGAGAGATATATCTTTCGCTATTTAATTACGTCTTACGGCGACGCGACGCGAGGTTCGCTCAAATAATTAAAGCAACGGACATCATTAAGCAAGTATAAACTGAGTAGAGGGTAAAGGGTTTAAGAGTTTCTGAGTCGCAAATTACAATTATTTTTTTCTCTTTGAAGGTAGGCCCGACATGAAGCTCATAAGTTGGTGTAAAAGAAAGTGCACGCTTCAAAAAAGGCTCCCTCAAGGCGTGTTATGTTATATGTAAGATCTTAACATGTTAAGACTCGCTATGAAATTAAGAAAACCCACGCAAAGAATTTCAAGTTGTCTACTAATTTTTGACCACTAAATTCCCGGACAATTTCCGCATTTTCCCCGATTAATAAATTTCATATCGGAGAACTCCATTTAGTAGATAATCATTAACTAAGGAAAAAAATTCTCGGTCATTTCCCGGTATTTCCCCGGTTTGAACAAATTTTTCACGTTCATTCCTTTTCTTAAAATATCGTAGTCACGAGATCTGGAATATATTGCTGTTAAAAACCTGATTGGTTGCGATGCTGCGTGGATATGACTTTTAGTGGCTGTTTTCAGTTTGTTCTTTGCTGTTATTATTATAACACATATTTTATCAAATTAAAAAAAAGAAGAATTTTAATTCTAAAAATTTATTTCTAAAAGAGAAAATTTGACTTGTACATAATTCTCTAATAATAGAAATAACAATTCGGTTAACTTTTTGATGATATAGGTTTTTTTTTTAAATATGTCGAAAAAAAATCTGGAAGATTTTAAGATATTTTTTTTAAATTTTGCAACATTTAGAAAAAAATAGGTAAACATTGAATTACTTCAAAAGATATTTAGAAGTTTTGAAGAGATTCGAAAAAAAGTTAAAACTTGAAAAGATTTCAAAAAATTTAAAAACAAAATGTAGATTTTTGAAGATTTTGAAAAAAGAAGTTTTTTGATAATTTTGAAAGGTTTCAAGAGAATAAATAAATTTTCTTAAGATTCCTCGTGAAGAGTGAAATGATTTTTTATTTTGAAAAATTAATTTAATGAGAAAATTGTAAAAGATTTCAAAATATTTCAAAAGATTTACAAAGTTGTCGAAAAAGAAACTGGAAGATTTTATTGCAATTTTCTTAATTTTGCAAGATTTAAAAAAAATTAGGGAAACTTGAATTATGTCAAAAGATATTCATAAGGTTGAGAAGTTTTGAAAAGATCCGAAAATAATTCAAAACTTAAAAAGCTTTCAAACAATTTAAAAACAAAATGTAGATTTTTGAAGATTTCGAAAAAAGAAGCTTTTTCAGAATTTTTAGAGGTTTCAAGAGAAAAAAAAAGTGTTCAAGATTCCTGGTGAAATTGTGAATGATTTTTGATTTTGAAAAATTAATTTTTAAAGAATACTTTAAAAAATTTCAAAACATTTTGAAAGATTTCCGAAATTGGCGAAAAAGAATCTGGAAGATTTTAAGGCAATTTTTAAGTTTGCAAGATTTCTAAAAACTTTTAGGAATAATTCGAATCATTTTAAAAGATATTTACAAGTTTTGAAAAAGTTTCAAAAATAATTTTAAATTTGAAATTATTTGAAAAAAGGTCAAACAAAATGTAGATTTTCAAAGATTTCGACCATAAAATTTAGAAGATTTTTAAGAACTTTAAAAGGTTTCAAGAGAATGAGAAAAGAATTCCAAAATTGTCAAAAAAGAATCTGGAAAATTTTAAGGTACTTTTTTTAATTTTGCAGGATTTCAAAAATTTTTTAGAAAAAATAAAAATCTTTCTAAAAGATATTTAGAAGTTTTGGAGAAAAATTCAAAAATAATTAAAAATTTGATAGGATTTCAAAAAATTCAAAACAAAATGAAGATGTCCCACATATTTTTTAAACTAACTTGAATTATTCTAAATTTTGATAAAATTCTGTGAAATGAAATAATTTTCTTTACAATTTTCTAGATCTTTTTTTGACTTATCTGAAATCTTGAAAAATCTTTTCAAGTTTTCTAAAGAATCTTAAGAAAATTATATTTATATAACCTCAAAAAAAAATTGATAATAATATACTTATTACCTCGAATGGCAAGCGACTGCCGTTTAACCTCATTTTGATGTGGTGTAAAATATTTTTTTAAAAATATTTAAAAATATTAAAAAAATATGTGACGCGCTCCGAAGAAAGGGATCTAAGAGCGAAAGCGCTGATTTTAGAGGAGAAGGGAAAGAACAGGCGAGCGCTTGCCGAGTTTCCGATATTGCTTTCCTTCTCTCCCACTCTCCCTAATACGATCCTCGCGCCTCACGATAGTGTAAGCGGGAGGGATGAGCATGTGTGCGTAGCGAGAAAGAGGTTCAACGCTTCGGCAGGAACGACTGTTTTGAAATTGCAATAACTCAAAAAATATTCGCCAAAAAAATTTTCTGTTTACGGATAATTAAAAAGCGACCTTTAATTAATATCAAACCAAAAAACTACACGCGCGCGAGCGCGCATTGATTATGCTAGTGAAATTGAAAAATTCGAACTCTTAAAAATGAAATTTTTCACATTTGAAGTAATCAAAACTGAACTAAAAATTAAAGTACTCACAGAGGAACTCTTTTAAATTTTAAACTTTTAAGATTGAAGCTTAAAAAACTTTGAGCACAGAAATTTTTAATTCAAACGCTCAATAATTTACACCTATAAAATGAAAGATTTTAACATATTCCCATTGAACAATTCTAAATTGAATTCCACTGAACTGCAGAATTTTCAACTTTAAACTTTTATAAATTGAAAAGTTCAAAGATTTCTGGTTGATAAATAAAAATCCAAGCTATCATTTCCAATGTTCTAAATTAAAACTAATTCTCCCTTTCAACTCACATTAATAAAAATATTAGAAACAAAATATGTCTTTCTTCCAATTCAGAAAAAAATTGAAAACCAAAATTTCTTCTTTTCCTACTCGATAAAAATATTAAAAAGAAAACTTTCCTCTTTCAATTCAGAAAAAAAAATGACAAAATTTTCCTCCCTTCTAGCACAAAAAAAAATCTTTAAACAAAAAACTATCTTTCTTTCAATTCATGAAATATTGAAAACCAAAAATTTTCTCCTTCCCAATTCGACAGACATGTTGAAAATACAAAATGTCCCCCTGACAAATCAACAAAAATTAAAAACTGAAATTTCCTCTTTTCCAACTAGATAAAATATTAAAGACAAAAAAATGTCCCTCTTCCAAATCAGACAAAAAATTGGCAATTAAGTTTCCACCTTCAACTCAATAAAAATGTTAAAAAGAAAAATGGCCTCTTTCAATTCAGAAAAAAAAATTTCGTCCCTTCCAATTTAGAAAAAAATAAAGACCAAAATTTCCTCCCTGCCACCTCAATAAAATCTTTTAAAAGGAAAAAACTTCCCACTTCCAATTCAGAAAAAGAAATGGCAAACATTTCGTTCCTTTCATCTCTATAAAAATCTTAAAAATAAACAAATGCCTCTCTTCCAATTAAAAAAGAAAATGAGAACCAAAATTTCCTCCTTTCCAACTCGATAAAAATCTTAAAAATATAAAATGTCCCTCTGAAAATTCAACAAAAATTAAAAACTACAATTTCCTCGTTTCAAACTCAATAAAAATGTTAAGAATACAAAATTTGCCAGCCTTCAACTCAATGAAAATGTAAAAAACAAAACAGTTCTTCTTCGAATTCAGGAAAAAAATTAAATAAAAAAATTTCTTCCTTTTTTTAAAAATTACAATTGTGAAATTCAAAAGTTTTTTTATATATAGATCTCTGAAATTTCTGAAATTTTAAAGATTCAAGGCATTCTACTTCAAACAATCCAATTTCTCATATTTGATTAACAACTGCTTATTTTATATAAATAGTGAAATACTGCTTAATATTACAAAATTGTTCTTCTTTTAAATAAAAAAATTTCAAATTTAATGGGTTAAAAATTGAATATTTTAGACTTAAACAATATTTTAAAAATTTTTAAGTAAAATATTTTAAAATTACGCATTGTAAACTGAATGCCTTCATAATTGAAAGAATTAACAAGTGAACTTGACATTCAGAAAAGGTTGAAATCGAATTTATTTTAAATTAAATTATATCACGTGATATAAAATTTGTGACATTTCAAGTGATTAGATAGATTTTTCTTCCAAAAATTTGTACAATACCGGGTCCAAAAATAAATTCAGGGTCATTTCCCGGTTCTTCCCGATTTCAAAAAATTCCCGGTCATTTCCAGGTTTTCCGGTCCAGCGGCCACCCTGAAATATATTTGAAATCATTTATTTTAATTTATAACCATGAGTATCTTATCTATTATTAAATTGAAAGAATTATTTAATATACATTAGTATTTTTAATTAATGATTATCTATTGTAGGGAGTTCTCCCTTTCGTTCTTCCTCCAGCTCATTAGTGTTCTTTTTTTCAAGAATTTGATATCGTTATATATATATATATCGGTTCGGTTCCGTTGGAGTCGAACCGAAGGGCCTATGACAAAGCCACCGAACGCGTCCTCAGGTTGCGGATAGAG
>JAUMHM010000048.1:3364251-3377828 GCA_032362435.1 Melikaiella ostensackeni
GAATCAATCATCAAATCATCAGGACCTAAAATGGACACAAACTCTCCTCTTCGGATCCCAGACTATACTACGAAAACATACTTTCTTCTTTTATTTTCTTCCCTCTCCTTCTCGTTTTCCCTCTCTCGCAGTAAAAAAATTACTTACTTTAATTGAAAAATCTTATTTTAAGGAAGAATACTGACTGACACTCAAGAGAAAAAGTTGTCTTGAAACAAAAGCATTGTCCTCTTGCCAGTTTTATTTTGGACGACGTGGATTTCTTTTTTATGCACAAACAGAATTAATTGTCTGCAAGATTAGATGAAGTTTCTCGCAAAAGGGTAATGTTTGCTGCAAATCATTCTTTCCAAGACAAATGAAAATCCTCTTAGCCTTAAATTTGAAAGGAAATTCCATTTGTGTCAAGAAACATCCTTTTGGCACTACAGGACATTTCACTGAGTGGAATTTGATGTCTAATAAAATTAAGCATAAAAAACGCCATTATTGAGTGAAGGGTGAATAATTTTAAGCATTCGTTTTTAATTATTTACTCTACTGTCTCTTTGCATTATTCTCAAGAATCGTAGAGTGGTAGCTTGTTTTTCGAAAGAATGTTAATCGCAGAAAGATAAGGGAAGCCTGAGGGAATACGCACAGTTTATACGCATAAGTCGTACCTTTTCCCTCGCAGTAAAAGGAGCCTGAAACTGAGGAAGAAGGAAGTACGTGAATGGTTGGGAGTGAGAAGAGAAAAGGAAAAAAAGAGAAAAAAATATTTAAAAAATAGGAAGAGAACGAGAAGAGGCCGCTGCCCTGAAAAACTAGTAGCCGCGTGTAAGAATGCCGACAGACATCGGCCAAGCTCGCAAACCCCCGCTGGCCATGCATAGACAAGAGAAATAGGTGATTCGTTCTTCGATCCAGATGCACAATTTTCTATTAATGAAATTGACAGCTGGAATTTTTGAAATAGTGAAATTTCACTATTGATTCTACTGTTTCGTTTCCAGAAAGGTTATCCGTCACCAGTTTGTAAAAATTTACATTTAAACTTTTCATCGTTCGTCAGTTAAGTTTTTCAGTTTTTTCAGGTAAATATTCAAAACAAAAAACATAATTCGAAACCAACTGAAGTTATTATTATTTTATTATTACACCATTTAGCCAAATCCCTTTCGGGGTAAGCGTAACTCTTTCGGTTCTAGCCTCGTTATACTAGCGGGGATCGAGAACTTTAGTTTAAATAAAAAAAAAAGTTGAAAACGATGAAAAGTTTAACTTTAACCGAATGAACTTGTTTGCGGACTGTAGAACCTTCTTACTGGGAGAGAAAAATTGAGGAAGTGAGGCCTCACAGAGAAATATTTCAGATGTGGCGAGAGCCTACAGATTTTTCAAATTTCACCTTAGGAGAACTTCGAACTGTGATCACATATACATTGATGGTCGAAGAAAGAATCTCTAGACTCCAATTCACAAAAAAAGGAGACAGTTTTTTTGGACCAAACTAGCTAAATTACCATCAGAAATTGTTGTCATTACAAACGATCAAGAAATCAATTAAAAAAGAAATCAAGTTTATTTATTATTATAGAAAATTCTCCTGAGCAGTTTGTGCCTCCTTTTAAAGAATCCGATCGAGGCCGGAAAACAACGAGTCATAAAAAGCGTTTAAAATAACTTGATAACATTCCAACTCGAGACTTGAAGAGTGACGGTCGCAAGGTTTTTCCGGCTACTATCCAACTATCGATTTTATTCGTCATCGAAAGGCAATTATGAATTCGGATCGCAAAACTGATTACTAAGTTGATTAATTTTAAGCAACCTACAGCACTTTTTATTTCCCTTTGGATCACTCTTCAATCGAAAAATATTTGTTTTGAATTAAAGAACTCGTTTCTTCAACAAACTTTGTTTATTCAACGAAAAATAACTTCAAAATGAAGAAAATCATTTTAAATTAAAGAAAAATTTGCATTGGAACTAGTGCCCCGTGGCTTGACTGATTACACGTTTAAACAATTTGAATAATTTCTACGTTTAACCGTTTAGACATTTATATAACAGAATTATAATTCTATTAGAAAGTTCCGTAAACCAATCCAAAATTATCATTCTTTTCAAATTCAGAATTAAAGTAAATTAATTATAAATTATAATCTCTTCCATAATTATTATCGACAATAACGAGAATTGCCATTTTCTTTAAATAGATTTGAGGAACCTTTCAATTGCAAGACTTTCATCTGAATTTGAATTTCTCTAAATATGAACGTATATTTCTAGTTTGAACGTTTTAAATTGAAACCCTTAGAAATGTAATCTTCATCCTGAAAATGCATTTCAATTCCAGAAATTAAAAAGAAACCTCAAGTTCCCAGGTTTTCCAGATTAGATGCAAAATTCCCTATCTTCTCGATCCTCTGCACCGCAGCCCTCTAAAAATATGAATCATTCATGATTTTACAAAGCGTGAACGAAATTTTCAACGAAATGGAATCGAATTCGATAATCGGATCTAATATCACATCCTGGTAGAAATTCTGATAGAAAGTTCTTTCCAAAGCTATCCAATCGTTTCCATTTCTTTTCGAATCATTCAGAGATCTGCATCCGATTATTCCCGAAAAATTCTGTTAAAAAATCAATTTAACACTTTGAGAAAAAAATGGTGTTAATTTCATTTATAATTGATTTGCAAGCTGTTATATCTAACTAGCTTCAATTTTTCGGTCAAAGTGAGTCAAAACTTCTGATAGGAACGGAAGACATAAGGGCCGCTTGCAGGGGTCTTTAAAATTTTAAAAATTAAAAACCCTTTCAATCTTTGAAATTCTATTAAAATCCCTTAAATCTTATGGAATTCATTGGTACCCCTTGAGATATTATAAAATCACTTAAAATCTTTATAATATGTTGAAATTCAATAAAATCCTTTGAAAAACTAGTGGAATTCCATGAAATCTGATGACATTTCCTGAAATCTTGGAAAATCTATTAAAATAGCTTGAGAGCTTTTAAAATGATTGAAATCCTCGGCAATAATACATAAATCGCTGAAACTTCTTAAAAATCACTTGGAATATTTTACAATATCCTAAAACCTTATAGGTCCTATAAAATCCTTCCAAACCTTCCGCAATTCTAGGATATTCTTTAAAATCATTAAGTCTTGGAATCTTTTAAAATACCCCGAAATATTTCAAATCCTTTGAAATCCCTTCAAAATTTGAAATATTATAAAATCATTTGAAATCTTTACAATTCGTTGAAAGTCAATAAAATCCCTTGAAAGACCCGTGAAATTCAATGAAATCTGGTGATATTTCATGGAATCCTGGAAAATTTATTAAAATACCTTGAGAGCTTTTAAAATCCCTTAAAAACATTGAAATGCTCAGAAATCGGGTGCACTTCCGAAAAGCGGATACTTTCGATTAATTTGAACCTCCGTATACCTAAGTATTTTGACACGCTCATCAAAAAGATGATAGTGAAAATACCCGCAAATTTCACTTTCATGGTCAAAAACCCCAAAAACCTATAAAAATTTCATGTTTTTTTCCGTTTACTTCAGTAAATAATCAAAATTTACAAAAAAGCTTCAACTAAAACTTATAGATCTTTTGAAAATACACCTTTTGTGTGATGTGTATACAGTTTTTCTAAAAAAACCATTATTTTTCAAGAAAAGAAGGAAAATGTTCGTACAAAGTATAGAATTGCTTGGAATGGGACTTGTGGCACTCCTGTGAATGGTCACAGAAAAAATGTAAGTCACAACCCTACCCCTTTCCAATATCTAGTGGGGGGCGAGAAGGCACCCCCGAGACTAGTCACAGAAATGATGTAGGACATATACCTTCCCCTTTCCAACGTCTCATTTTTTTGTAAATTCATATTATTTACTGAAATAAACAAAAAAACATGAAATTTTAATAGTTTTTTGGGGGGTTGACCTTGAAAATCAAATTTGCGGGTATGTTCATCATTTTCGTAATCAGCGTATCAAAATACATGAGCATATGGAGTTTCAAATTAGTCGGAGGTGTGCGCTTTTCGGAAGTTTATCAAAAATTTCTTTACAATCCCTTGGAATCTTTTACAATATCCTAAAATACAGGTCCTATGAAATCCTTCCAAATCTTCCGAAATCCTTTAAAACCGCATGCAATTTTTTTAAATCCCTTAAAATCATTAAACCCCTTTGAAATTCATTGAAATTTTTTTCATCTCTTGAAAATTCTTCGGAGTTTTTTAAATTACCCTAAAATCTTTCAATTTTTATTAAAACTCCTTAAATCTTATCAAATTCCTGGATACCCCTTGAAATATTATAAAATCGAGAGGGGGGTAGAGGCGGGATAAGTCGTAAAGAAGGATAGAGAGGGAGAGCGAAAGAGAGAGACATGGATAAAAAGAGAGAGATGGAGGACGTAGGCTTCGGCGGCTGGCGGCATCGCTTGATGTACGCCGGGTCCGTAATTACAGGTTTTCGGAACGCCTCGCTCGGCCGAGCCAGGCTGTTTGAGGCAGGGCCTTCCCAAGCCACTACATATACCCGGTGTAGCCACTGACAATCATTTATTTTTCAAAATACACCCTTTTTTACCCCCAGAATAGCTCACATTTCCAATTTTTCCCTGCGAAACTAACAGAGACTTAAACCATTTTTATATTCAAATTCCTTTGTAAAAAACATTCATTTATATGTGATAATGAGTTCTACAGGGTAGCAGTTCCTGACATTTTTTCAGAAAATTTCAAAATATTACAGAAACTTTCAAAAATTTCACAAAGATTTTGAAGATTTCAAAAGACTTCAAAACATCCCGAAGATTTGGAAGAATTTACAGATTCAGCAAGGAGAAATTCTTAGATGAGACAATTAAGAATTTATTTTAGTCAAATTTCAAATATATCTAAATATTTCAAAGGATTTCAAAAATTTTCAAAAGATTTCACAAATTTCACAAAGACTTCAAAGATTTCAAAAAAATTCAAAGATGTAAAAATATCTCAAAAGATTTTAAAGACTTCAGAAATATTTTAAAGATATCAAATGATTTCATTACATATTCCCAGTGACTGAAAATCATTTATTTACTTCAAAATCACCCTTTTACCCCAAATGTCGGTTACATTTACAATATTGTCCTGCGAAACTAACAGAAATTTAAACAATTTTATTGTTCAAATTCCTTAGTAAGAAAAATATTCTTTTTAATATAATAATAAGTTCTACAGGGTGACGATTCATGAAAATATAAATAATGTTTACATATAATAATTTTTTCCGAATTTTTTTTGAGCGACTCATACTCGTAAATTCGAACTAAGGGAGGAGGTGTTACGTGTTTTATCTTTGAAAGATTCTCTCGAGGATTCTTTTAGCAAATTTCAAGGATTTTAAAGAATTGAAAATATTTCAATAAATTCAAAGATTTCACAAAGACTTCACAAAGATTTCAAAGATTCCAAAAGACATCAAACATTTCAGAAAGATTTCAAAGGGTTTTGAAATATTTCAATTCTAAAAGATTTCAGTTTTCAAATGATCTCAAAGATTTCGCAAAGACTTCACAAAGACTTCAAAGATTTCAAACAGTTGGTAAAGATTTTAAAAACTTCAGAAATATTTTAAAAGATTTTTAAATATTTCAGATTCCAAAAGAATTCAAAGTTTTCAAAAAATTTCAAATATTTCGCAAAGATTTGAAAGATTTGAAAGATATCAAAAAGATTTCACTAGATATACCCGGTGACTGAAAATCATTAATTTTATTCAGAAATACTTTTTTTTTACCTCAAAAAATCGATCACATTTTCTATATTGCCCTGCGAAACTAATCAAAGATTTTTAAAAATTTCGAAACATTTTTAATATTTCACAAACATTTAAAAATATTTTAGAAGTCTTCAAACATTTCGCAATAAAGATTTCAAAGATTTGAAAAGATTTCAAAGATTCCAAAATATTTCAAAGATTTTAAACATTTCAAAATATTTCAAAAATTCCACAAAATTCCAAAGATTTCAGGAAGGAATATACACAATATTTCATGAATGACTATTTGAACAACACGTCGAGATTTTTTAAAAATATTTTTCATCTAAAATAGAGGAATTTTAGGAAAATTATATGTAAATTAGGGGACAAGGAGAATTTTCCAAATAGGGAACTTTTAAGGAAAATAGGTCCAGGCTCTGAAGCCTTAAATTGTGTTTCCCAGTAATTTCAACTAAAGGAAACCCTCTACGTATTTACAACGGTTAATTTTACTCATAAATTACCAAATATGAGTTAGAGTCGAATTGAGAAAAATGTAATTAAACTAATTATTAATCTGAGAAACATACGTGAATGTATATGAGAATATACTAGAGAAGACCTCCATAGCTCAACGATCACTTTATGAATCAGTAATTGAAATCAGCTCACTTACCTGAAACAAACAAGAAAATGATTTATAATTTCAAAAATTAAAAACTTGATTATGACCAAAATATTTGGTTAAAACAACTAAAAATTTGGTTAAATCAAACAAACTTTTAAATGTATCAGCCAAACCTTTGGTTGACCACATAGCAATGCTTTTATTTGGTTGATACAACCAAATTTTTTTCAATCAAAAAATCAAAAAGACCTCAAAGATTTCAAAAGATTTCAAAAGACTTCAGAAGATTTCGCAAAGGTCTTGAAGATTTCAGAAATATTCCAAAGATTCCAAAAGATTTCACAAAGATATTTCTTTATACAGTACAGTACAGTAATAGACATGAAAAAAATAGTAATAATATCTGGTACGTTAATTGTTTTGTATAATTCACTAGTCGATTGATCGGACAGTAATTTGAAGATTGCTTTGATTGATGCATTTTGTAATCTTTGTGTCTTATGTATTACTTGTTCTAAAGCTAACCCTTCAACTTGTCATCATGCATCTGAGATTGTATTCAACAGAGGCATGATATAGTAAGTATTTGCTTTTTCGTTTCTTCTCAAATCTTTTTATTACGTATTTCCATAGAATTATTTTCCCAAATATTGTTTGTATGTGTTGTTTCCAAGTAAGTTTATTATGAATAATAATAACTCCCAGATATTTGCACTTTTCGACCTCTGTTAGGATTTCGTTCCCTATTTTTATGATTTGCGTTTTCATTATGTTGGTTAACGCAAGGGTAATATAAACTCTTTCCTTCTCATTAATCGACAACTTAACTTGTAGATGTTACCGATTGTTGAAGATCGTTATTCCAAATTTTCTTTGCTCGAAAGATTAGCCTACAAAATTTTATTTAATTACCAAAAAATGGTTTCAGATTGCAAGAAGGCTGGTCAGTGGTCAGCAATTGCTGATAGTATAGAGATGTATGCAAGTGTAAAGATTCTTGAAGAGAATTAAGCCAGTTCGGTCGAGGTTAGAAATAAAGAAGATAAAGCCAGACATAGTAGCAGCAGAGGATGTGGAAACAGGCGACTCATAATTACCTACTCGCATCTACGTTCAACTTCACCTTTATCTTTATCTTGTTTCTTCGCCTGGCTTCTTTTTCATCTTTGCCTTCTTCCAACATCTCCGAGGTGTCGATGAGCATCCCTCGATATAAGATAAAAAAGAAAATCCTCACGAGCCATACCTGCATCATCGCATCTTCTCGGAAGTCCGACCAGTTGCAGCATCTCTGCACTTGTGCTAGCTTTCTGGATTGGAACCAGATTTCGAAGAATTTTCCAACATCGCCCAGTTTGATTCCGCATTTGCCTAAGAATTTCTTGCGAGTGGCTAGGTCGAGGTCGAGCCTCCAGACATTAAATTTTACGTTCTGCCGCATAGCACTTTTCCAACACCCGATATCCTGCTGGATTGGAGACTGCCCGAGGAGCCGAATTTCTAGAGAGCCCTGGTATACTACCGGCATACCGGCTTCTTCTGTGTACGTCGTGGGTATACTCCCTTAATCGTATTTTCGTCCATCCATCACGCTCACAAACGTTTCAAGAAGCGTTCGTAGTCCGGGCCTTTTCTTCCAGCTGCATTCATAAATGGCGCGTAGGATCACGTACTGAGTGTCCCAACAGAAGCCGACTCGAATCGCGTGCCCGACTGTGAAATACGTTTAAATGCCGGTTCTCTTCTTCCCATTTTATGCGAAAAATTACGAGCTCCCAATATTGTCAAGAGCACTAACTTGTCGTTAATACGGCTCAGCTGGAAGCAATTTCTTCGATCCACACCTCTTGAATCTCATTTTACTCTTTACTTTGCTTCTCTTAGGCAAATGATAGGGTAATCGGTACAGTACTGGTCTACGGATAGGTCATTTCCAGGTTTCCAGTCAAATCACCACCCTGCATCTAGTTTTTAAGATCTATTTCCTCCGCGTCAGCAAAATTGTGTAAGAGAATTGACAAAAGATAACGTCACTTTATAAAAGTGCTCGTTTGTTTCTGGAACTTGATACTTAGAGCGGCTCGCTGCACCGGAAAGGAATCTTAAAACATCTACTTAAGATAAAGAGGAAGATTAAAAAATCTCACATTACGACGAAAACACAAGCGGTTGGCATAACACGGCACATTCCTTTGATTTGTAATCATCTATGAACATTTGAATACTTACTTTGTAAATCAATCACAACAGTTAAATTTGGAAAATTTCTCCAATGGAGAAAGAAAATTTCAAAAGAAAAAAGACTGGAAAAACGTTCAAATTAGTTTATTAAAATGTCATTGTTAATAAACCAATATTTGGGCATCTCCTTTGGGTGTTTATCAAGATATAAAAAATGATTTAGTTCTGAAGATAGTAGTTATTAGATCTATTAATCCTGTCTAATTTTTATATGAAAAATTATGCTTCGCAGACTGGTTTAAAAAATGATTAGAAAACCTCTTATGGAAAAGGAGGCTTACAAACTTAAAAAACGATCTGAAATCATTTTGACAATTTACAAACATACAAGGGCAGTATTAGATAGGACGGACTACAACGTTTGAAGAGAGGTTTAAGTTTGAGATTTGGTCTCAAACTTAGAGAATTTGAATAACAGTCAAACTCTGGACAATTTAGACTTGAAAAGTTCAACTCTCAATTTTGAGAAAATGATTAAAGGGTGCAAATCAAGTTGAAAAACTAAAACAAGGGCTTATAAGAGTTTGACTCAAAAGTGTCAAAGCAAGAAGATGAAGAAAGCCAGGCTAGGAGGAGGCCAGCTCGACAATCAGGGGATTAAAGTCGGTAGTGTGGAGAGTTTAAAAACGCTTTTGTGTCCTCGCATCTACACAGACTCAGATGATAGGAGTTAGATTGTTAGAAAGAGGGATCGAGGATGAAGTCGAGGGCGCTAGAGTCGATAACTACGACACTGTACAATCCGAAGCTCCTCAAACGAGGAAAGCATACACACGGCTCCCATTCAGCTAACCCTTTCAGTCTTCCTCACCCCATTCCCCACCCCTCACGTACCCCATCGCAAGCGAAGTCTCTCTTTTTCCATCCCATTCTATCCCATTATCTATCCTTCAACCACCCTGTCTCTCGCGGTGTCGGCAAAATCTCTTTTACTTGATAAGAGAGGATATCCAAGAGTCTACTTCTCTTCGAATGTCTGTGATGTTGTCGTTCAAATTAAACCTTAATCGCGAATCTAAGAGGTCGCAAGGCGTTAACAGAAAAATCTATATGCGAAAGGTTTCTTTACTGAAAAAAACGGTTGGTTGGGACAACTAATAAAGTCGTAGAGCCAACCACAGTAAACCCCGTCAATGTTGGTCACGAATGTCAGGAATTTAGAAAATAAACAATTTAAATGATTCTGAAGTTCTAAAGCGTATTCCTTTAATAAATTCGAAAAATTTTTACGTCCATTCTTCTGCTACTTCTAAATCTGCACAGAGAATCTGAAAATTGATGTTGTTTCGTCTTCGGAAAGATTCCAATCAACCGTATGCTTGCCTGTAATTTTTCAACACCTTTCTGCTATTTCTTTACCTTTTGTCTGAAGCATAGGTCCACTGACTGGAATATCCACAGAACATTTACAGAAAAACTTAAAAACCAAGTTGTTAATCTCTTCATTTTCAGTTTTACGTAATTTTAGGTTTATTTGACTGTTGCGGTTTTCATTCCAGGCTCTTAGAATCTCAATCCTGTTTTTACCAATGTTCCCAACGGTTAATTTCAATACAGAAGACTCTTCAGCTATTTTCCGCCGAATAACACCTTATAAATCCAAAACTTCTTTCTTCATTTCAATAGTCAACTCATTAATCTTCTATAATTTTGTACTCATTATGCAGTCGTTGAGGTTTCGTTTCAGAGAATGTTCCTGTCGTCCTAAGAAGGTCGGTTTGTATGTAAGCGATTATACGCAAGAATGAAATATTTTCACGAAAAGCGTTGAGCGTTGATTTTTCGTCCATTTTCTCCTGAAACACGAACTATTCGGCCAACTTTAGTAGGTTGGTATACGTGAAAATCTTATAAAAAGACGGCTAAGATGCAAGATAAGAAGGTGGCCAACTTATCGAATAATGATCCAATTAAAATCAGTTAAAGTTTTCCGATTTCGTGAAACCAGTGCAAGTTCAAGTCGTTTAAGTAATATTTAAGCGCGAATATTTCTAGGAGCCCTTCTTTTAGAGCCAAGGAACATGTATGAAAAGAAAAAAAGTTGAAATATTTTTGCAAAAAAAGTTGCTCTTGCCAAAATTGTTCTGTATGTGTAAATCACCAATATACCGTCAATCAGAGCGAATCACTACAGCCAGGGTGTCCAGCAGACTTTATTGAATTTTCTCTAAATTTAAAAAATATGAAAATAGACTAAATAAGCAAAAGGTGTCAAAATATTTTATCTTTGTTTTCTGGTTCGAACATCTACAATTCAGAAACTTAAAAGTTAAAATTCGTTCGTTTTTCGACATTTAGAGTCTAACATGCCATATCGCTTAGCTTCTAAACTGTAAAAACACGCCTATTACTATATCTTTTAGACCACATCGAAAACAAGATTATGGACTTCCGATATCTGGTAGCCACAGCCCCCAGGAAGCCATTCCCATTTATCATAAAGCCGAAAAAAGCATTGATCTTCTTTTAACACACGCCGCTTCCTCAATTAAACGACAGTTTCAAAAATTCCTAGGAAATACAATTATACAATCTCATCAAAAAATGAGAATCTAAAAATCTGCTGATCATTCCAATTATTTGTAATATAATCTCTATAGCCCTAATTATGAATATAAAGTGCTGAAAAATGCGAAACCCGCGGTTTTAGCGGTCGCACCTTTCCGGTGAAGGGTTAACGAATTCTATCGAAATTGTCCCATGAATGGATCTCTCTACGCTAAGTTCTCACGTTACAGAGATTGGAATTCCAAATCATAGTGATCAGAGATTCAGAATTTTATCTTGCTGAGAATGGTTACGTAGTTTTACAACTTTACGTCACAGGCTGATTCTCATCGTAAAAAGAGATTGGGCAGAAACTGTACGCGTTCTAAGGTTGCAGTTCCTCGCTTTGATGTAAATTTTTGGCTTAAATAAGGGTAAACAATTCGCAACATTGAAATATGATTTTAGTCCAGTCAATATGCACTTTGAGGTTACAAGAGGTCGGGTCAAGACCAAACTCGGCAATTATCTTCATTTTGAGGCCCTAATGAAAATCCAAAAAGATCCCACGAATCAAGCTCCTGTTAATACCGCCATCTTAGAAAATGGTGGCCAAAACAAGTTTTTTGGGGAATATCTTGTTCCCACTGCATTTTAGAGCAAAAGTACTTCTATACAAATTTGCAGAGCAAAAAATTTCCTATTACTTTTGTTATAAATACATTTTTTCATATTGATAGCTTACGAATTATGGCAGAGGAATGCGGAGCGAGTTTTTACGAATTGTAAAAAAAGTCAACTTTTCTCTGGAAATTTGAAAGATTACTTATTGTCGTCGTTATAATATTATAATATATACATATATACACGCACACACGCATGTGTGTATGAATTATTAATATGTATGTAATGTCTACATTACTTGTTTCCACATCACCTTTGAGGTTCAGTAAGTGACGCGTTTTTTTTTAAACGTGGTATCCCCAGTAGATCTAATCCACAGCCTTTTTCATTCAGAAAATTAGCAAGGATGTCATTTAACTATTCTTTATTTAATGTTCTTTTTTAAGTCGTTTAGAATACCTGGATGGGCCAGGTTGATTTTTGTTTTCTTGAAAACGTTTTAATGAATACGTGGATGGGGCGCCAGGTTGATTGATGTCTTCATGACAATGTACAGGATATTTTTCTGAATCACTTCTTCTTTCAGTGATGCTGATAATGTTTCAATTACGTCTACTGTTCCACGCTCATCTTTATTTTCCTCCTCAGAGTCTGCTAAAATTTCCAAAATGATTTCGCAGGAGTTCCCATTACTGATTACAGAAAGAGCATGCAGATTATACGAGTAGAGCACTTTAGACCTGCTTCCCTGCAGCTACATTTTGAACCACATCTTGTATTGCACTTGTTTAAGTAAATTGCAATAGTTCCTCCGGATCAGGATCTTCTGTGGTTGTGACTAAAGTAAGTCCCAGTCTCTGGATTTTTTTTATGGTCCATTCATGCTTGGACTTGATGGTAGGTCCGTAACGAGTGATCTCGTGCTGCTTCTCTTGTAGGTGGTAATGTTTTTAAATTAAATTTACTTCTTGTGACTGATCGTGTGAAATGTAGATAGCGAAGAGACTCCAGCATAGCATTTTTTACAGAAACGCCGTAGAGTGCAAGTCAGCTGAGATAGTAACAAGTTCGGGATTTGCATTCGAGCCTATATATATCTGTAGGTCCTGCTTCAAATGTTCGTTCTTTTTAAGAGTATTTATAAATTTTACTTTTCCTTTATTATAAATTGCAGGGGTGGTATCACTGCCACTGAATTCGTGTAAGAAGAGTATGTTCTCTACTAGATCTTCGTCAAACTGGAAACTTTTAGGAGAATATATTTTTTCAGTAGTTTTAGAAGGGATATTAGGAGTCGTAGAAACACAAGAGCGTGCATGAAACGATGTATGGATATAACGGAAGCAAAAGATGAATGCAAGGATAGGGATGTATGGAGAACAATTGTTTATAAGAAAAAGAGTGATGTCTGAAACGAAAGATTTTGGATACTATTAATGGGCCTGCGTGAAGAGATTTTCTTAGTGGATTAGTTATAATGGCTTTGCGAAGCTCTTCACATGGGGTGATTGCTAGAAAGATTGATCAGCGACCCGTGTCGGAGCGGTGTTGCGGAATCAGTGTGTCGTTTGAATGAACAACACGCGACTTCTAGAATCTAGATTGATGTAAAACCTATGCCTTCTCCTACACATCCCTTACTTACCCATACCACATAGTCCTTGATGATGCCTTCACATCGAATCGGTTTTCACAATTTAAACAAGAAATTCTGTAAGACAGTCAAGACAGTCAAGACAGTCTGTAAGACAGTTTCGCTCGCTCCACCTTAAGCTGTAGGTCCTCCCATCATGCACTTGGCTGTAACCCAGCCCGTGTATGGTGGGGTAAAAATTATAC
>JAUMHM010000048.1:3393529-3405826 GCA_032362435.1 Melikaiella ostensackeni
CACAATCAGCACTAGCTGAGCATCATATCGAAACAGGACATAGAATTTTATTTGACAAAACAACCGTCATCGCAAAAACCAATCACAGGCATCGCAGAGAGTATATATAATAACAACATAACCTGAAGGGCTACTTGGATTTTTAAAAAGTGCCACCTGTGTACTTGTAGAGAAAAACTCAGAAACGTGACTGAGCCTGAGAATGTTTAGAGAATTTCCAATAAAATGGTATCGGTAGGGCAGGCCAGGCAATTTTTTTTAAATTTTGCCGGTAGGATTTAGGAAATTCCTAGCGACAAAATATAAAAAATTTTGAGTATAAAGATATGGAAAAATTTTCTGATTTAAATTTGATCTCTTGGTATTAGGAAACTCCTAATGACAAAATAAAAAAATGTAGATGTTTTTACGATTTTTTTGAGGAGTTTAAAGCAATTATTACATAATAAAAATAAGTCTTCATAGGAAACAAACTATTTCAGATGAAATTTTCATCTTATAGAGTGAAAAAACACATTCTTTGTAAAGAATATTTCTCAAAAAAAGAACAATTATTTCACTCTTTATTGAAAATTTCAGCACATTATGAGCTTAAATGAACTTATTTTGAAGAAAACATAAACTTAAAGTAAATTTTCATTAATTTATACATGTAATATTTACTATCTGAAAAGTCTAATCTAAAAGTTAGGTTAGAATTGGTATTCCAATTCCAATCATCTATTATTCATATTCTTTGCATAATCTAATTACATGTTCCGCTATATGCATTAAATAAAGTTCATTAAGGTTTATAATGCATTAGAACTTACATGGCTTAGTGAAATAATTGTTTCTTTTTGAAAAAAAACATTTTTGACAAGAAATGCTTTTTTCACTGTATAAGATGGAAATTCCATCTGAAACAGTTTTTTTCGATAAAGAGTTTGTTTTATTTTTCTAGTTCTGATTCTTGGCAACGGGTGGCGAAATGGTAGATCACGGACCCCAATATTTACAAAATTATTCGTAAATTCGACTCCAAAAAAGTTTCTGAATCAGGTGTTGCGAAAAATAGTGTGTGATACACGTGCGTACAAGGTAATTACTTCTATTGTGACTGCAGCATTTGCCGGCGGCTCAAAACACTCGTCTTCGCTTTTGCTGCAAGCATTTGACTCGTTGCACTCACCTAGCTTACGCACTTGTATCACAAATAACTATGACTGTTAGATCGATTTTGTAAATTTCAAAATAAACTTTTTGGGAAGTTAAAATTAGGAGTTGTTTATGTGGCTTGCGTGTAAACGAGATTTTTTTTTGGCAAGGATGATTTTTGTCACCGTGAGCCGTTGGTGAGCCAAAACCGGAGTTGTAGGCAATCCTTGGCGAGCCGAAGTGACTTTTCTCGGTGAAAAAAATCATTCGAACCACAAAGAGTTTATACCTACGTGGTATTTTTTTCGGCACTGATATGAAATTAAATTCGCTTCTTGATGTTTCTTTTATCAAAAGCTCTAAAGAAACCTCTATGTCACATTTTTGATGCGTAATTTGAACTGCTTAATAAAGCTTCCGTATAAAGTCTTTTTAGGGCAGTGGTAAAATTATAGCCGTGAAGTGCAACATTACGGACTGACAAAAGTCGCCAAAAAGCGCCTTTTTCATGCCTGTGCTGGGAAAAATTAATTTTTCAAACACCTGCATGAAAATAGCGGCTTTCTTATGCCTATACAGTGGAAGCAAACCAGTTGATGTAAGAGCAGCAATCGGAGAAAAATAGCTGTGGCACATACGCAGTTCGCGGTTTAGCGATTCGCAGTTTCAGATTCGGCGATATCGCTTTATTCTCTACCGGCGGAAAGGAAAGTAGCTCTTGCGGAAGGAAATTAAATGACATCAGAGGGATCGAACTACGACAACCAGAACTCAATTGTTTTTAGTTATCTTGCGATCCACTCTTACAGGCATAACAAAGTCGCACTTGTCCATCCAGATGTTGAAAAAAATATCATGTGTACCAAGGAAGGAAGGTGATTTCACTCGTGTGTGAAATTACTCTTCTTCCTTTCTAGGCGAACAATATACTCTCTCAAAAGACATGCTCAATTTCAGCCCTTTTTCAATGCCTATGAAGCGGGGCTATTTGCAGTCACTAGGAAGTGAAAAGTACTTCTCACTAGGGAGTACTAGTACACTAGGGAGTAAAAAGTGACTTCAGAGGTGAATAATGAAAACTATCAAGCGTTCAGTTGATCGCGTTGACAGATTGTTTGACAGAGTGGACCAACTCCAAGCGAAAAGTCACCACAAATTACCGATAAATTACCATAATCTACCATAATTTACTGTAAATCAACATAAATTAACAAAATTTTCGAAAATTTTGGAAATTTGTCGATACTCTGAATTACCGTAAATTTCCAAATTTATGGTGATTTATAAATTTACCATAAGTTTACAAAATTTATGAAATTTACAAAATTGTTCGTGATTCATTACTTTACTACAAACTTCCAAAATTAAAAAAATTTTCTGAATTCATATTCAAATAAAAATAATGTTTGCAAAATTCCTCCATATGAGCATAAATCATGCCTGTGCTACAAAAAACGTCTGAAATCATGCATTTGTTATGAAAAATATTGTATGCATCAAGGAAAAATGGTCTCAAAAATTGTCAAAATGCTTTAACTTTTCAAATTTTCATCCAAAATATCTGGCTAACGAACTTGACCTACAGTTTCTGACACTAGAAGTGTGTACCAAAGGTCAATCTAATAGATTGATATTTTCAAAAGTTATCGTGCTCACAGACAGGCATACAGACATACAGACATACAGACATCCAGACGCATTCGTAAAAATCTGTTTTCCGGTTTCAGGGGGTCTCAAAACGTGGACATTTGACAAAAACGAGGGGGGGGGGCAAATTTTACACAATTCTAATACCTTCTCTGATAAAAATGTAAAAAGGAACTTTGCAAGAACTTCAAATTACTTAAAGTTCTTGAATCGGTGACTGGAAATGTAAAAAGTTACTATTTTCACGAAATAACTGTAGCTGTAATTAGTTTCTTTTTTTAAGGAACTTCCCCAACACTGCAACTAACTTTAAAAAATCCTAAATTTGATTTTCCAATTCAAACCGAAGAATTTCCATTCAATTGAAATAACTTCAAGTGGAAACAGAATTTTATAAGATGTCAAACTGATGTATACTAAAAAACTATCAAACTGGGTGGTAGAAAAAAATCAAGAAACAAAAGCACGCGATAAGTGAGTGCAAACATAGGAGCTTCAATGTGCACACACACACACACCACTGTACTTTATTATTGTTGATTGTTTCAACAATTTATAACAGTTATAATATTTAAATATTTTATTTAATAATTGATTTTTAAATTGTTTATATTTTGAGTGTTAGGAAATAAAAATCTAGAGACGTGAATGCGCGCTTGGCGCGCGTGCATTAATTGCGATACTTTATAGTTCGATATAATTTTTACGGAAATTGGTTTCTAGAGTTGTGATTTTAATTTAATAATTTGAACTGTATGATCAAAAGCAATCTCTAAAGTTTAAATTATGGGTTAAAGTAGACAGAGATTTCAGCTTTGGTTTATGGGGAGTTCAAGTACATATATTATAATCTGATCAGTTGCTGAATAAGTAATAACGGTAATAAGATGTTTAATTTATACACGTATAGTACGTAAATCCTTTCGAGTCACAACGTCAATTGAGTTCGAAGTTAGCATTGCTTTGATGTTTCTTGCACTTGAATCGCGTTATCTGATGCAGCCTGCGGAATGTTCTTTGCCACTTTTAGTATCTTCACGTATAAACAAATCCTCCCCATTGCTTTCTTCAAAAGAATCAAATAACGGCTTTTTCTCAGATTTCTTTATCTGTTTCAGCATAACCAAAAGTGTACTTTTTTGCTCGGCCCGAAAGTTCAAAAATCCAAATCTGAATTTTTTTAGTCAAATTATTTTATTCTGACTGGTTACATTTGGCATAGTTAGATTGTAAAAACCTGAAAAAAACGAGCCGCTTAGCCCCATTTAACTGTAAATACAAAAGATTATAATTATAAAATAAGAGCATACTTCTTCATCGCGAAAATCATTATTTTTACACTAATTGTAATTAACATGAATCGAAAAAAAAAGTTTTATGCTGATCTGAAATACTTTGGTTGGAGTTATTTATAAAGAACTAGAGAGTTACCCACATAATAATAGACCTCTATTAAATTTAATTTAATGGGCCAACAACAAAATATAGGGGATGTAGCCGTAGGGATCAGGCTCTGCAGAGAAACAGTTCTTTGATTCTAAAAAAGCTTTTCCTGAGTGCTCATCAATATTGATAAGTACTGTGGGTAGGTAGACAGAAAGAAAAAGAGAAAAAAAGAAAGAAATGAAGCAATACCTCGGCATCACTTTGATCCATGACAAGAGGTGCGGCGTCATAAAAGAGTTTTTATATGCCTCCGCGGCTATGTTCGATTTAAACTTTTAAACATTTAAAGTAACTTGCTCAAGGCGATCCTGGCCTAACTTCACTTGTCTTCTTAAAGCGCATGACACACCAAAAAACCTACCGTTGCAAGAAACTACTTTTTTTTTTTAATAGCGACACTATATCATTACACTACCGGTTACGCCGTAATTTCCTATTTTGCTTGCACTTCACGTCTTGTAATTACACGGGGACCGTTACACTTCCTTCAACTTAAAGAGTAAGATCTTTCTCAACTTCCGGTGCCGGTCTCCAACTCCAAGAATCTCTGACAACCACAAATTGAAGAAGGACCTCAATTCTCACAGCCCCAGTTGAACATTTTTTATTTTATTATTTTAAATTTAAAACATATCACAAAAACCATAAAGCCTAATGTTATATTTTCACTCAGCTCAGCTCAGCTCACTTGAGCCTTCACTAGATAATTTCAAACTTATCTTTCACGTTTCACTCTCGAGTTACGCTATTAACGCTTCGCGGCGTGGAATGTGTTTCAAAGGAACGCTTGTTGGCGGCAAATTAAAAATAATGAAGCTAATATAATTTTTGTAGTCAGGCGCGAGTTTGTTGACTTCAGGGAGGGGAACATAACGTGTTTTCTTCGGCGAAGAAAATGAATCCACAGCGAAGCGCCCTACACAACGATTCAGCGAACGCTGGGAGACTGAGTCGTGGAGAAGAGTGACCATAAGCCGAGGCGAGAGTTCAGCTCTCTCTCTTTCTCTCGCTCTCTCTCGTGGGTTATAGTCTCTTCTGAAGCGGCATCTCCCTCGCACTCATTTGATCCCCTTCCCTTTCCTTTCCTTTTGTCGTCCTTCGCCGACGTCGCGGAGAACAGAGGACAAAAAGTGGAATAGAAGGGACGGAACCAGGTAGGAGGGCGAAGTCTCCTGAGGGCCTTTAAAAACGAAATCGCTGTTAGCCGACCGACCCTACGCAAAGCTGGAGAACGATCAATTTCTTTGCATTAATTATTGTCGGCTTGGGTCATAGCCACGAACAATTTATATACATATATATTTTTCAAATCCAGAGGTTCAATCGTTTTGCCATCTCACTTTGTCTAATATTTCGTAATGGTTTATAATTTGCCCCAAATCAACTCAAAAATGGGATCCTTTAGTTTTTACTTCCCTTTTTAGATTTTTTCCTACCACCTCTCTTCTCATCCCTTTACATATCCAATCCAGAGTTTCACCGTCACCTACTTCCCTTAAAGTTTCCCTTACTATCTATCTCCCTCTCCTAACTATTCCTTTAAACAAATTTTCGGTAACCTATTTTCATCCAGGCCTATTACTTCTAAAAGATACTTATTAGCCCTATTTCTTGCCTCAACTTCAATGCTATTCCTTAACGCTTCCATTTTCCAGGTGTAATCTGGATTTAATGAGGATTCCCGCGTCAAAATAAGGTGTCTTCACAATTTCCTGTGAATTTTTCGTGCTCCGCTCCATCGCTCTTCAAATGTATAGTGAATTCTAGTAAACATTAAGATCTTCCTCCAATCTGTAATTCACTCTAGACCCTAAAGAAATTTGGTCATCCATATCTTCATCTTCATAATTCGTATTCACGTTCATCTTGAAGAAACAAATTTTAATGTTAACATACGTAAAAAGTGATTTCTGAAATGATGTGTGTGTGTGTGTTCGTATAAAAAAAAACCCACTTTGTCGCCTGCCAATAAGGGTCAACTTCAAACTGAATTCTGTCTGAAGCTGACCCTTATTGACAAACGACTAAGTGGGCGGTTTTACTATGGACGAGCACGTAATATTAAATAGTAAATTTTACCTATTTACTTTTTATTTCTCAGAATGTCCGATTGACATAAAATTACACAAGCCAAGCATGAAATGTCGCGTGCGACTACTGACTGTTTGGACTGGAGTAGCCACAGTGCCGTATCGAGGGTAGGGCAACCGGGGCAAGTTCCCAGGGTGCGAGCCGAGTTGCAAGCCCAAAGGGGCGCAGGCCGGGAGGGAAAAAATGGTTCAAGTTCACTAGAGGGCACATTTAATTACTTTTGCCCAGGGCGTCAAAATTTTCCTTCATACGGCACTGAGTACCCAATAGAAATTTGGCGGGAACTTTGAAGCACATTACATGTCTAATCCAGAGTTTCACCTTCTACTACTTCCTTTAAACTTAAAGCTTCCCTTACTTTCATACCCCAACTAAAGGATTCTCATTTTGCAGACCTCTTTCCTCTTCCTTTACACAAATCGGTAACCTATTTCTTGCCTCAACTTCAATGCATTTCCTACCTGCTTCCATTTGCCAGATCTAATCTGCAGTGCTCCAATGAGTCCCATGGCCATCTTTATAAATTTACTTTGTGCCATTTTTATTTCCTTCCACCTTTCCTATTCCCATATTTTAACTCATATAATCCCCCTGATTTAGGTAAAACATCCATTATATATAGCCGTCTTCCTAATTCTTCTACCTTTGCTCTCTTTATGACAATCCAAGCTGCATTTGCCGATTTTTGCACTGCGCCTGCATAGGCAACTACACACCCACACCCGTCACTGATTAAAAATACTCGATTCCGCACCCGCTATTGCACGCATGTGAATATGGAAGTTTTAGTGAGATCGGGCGAAAAGTGTCGTATGCTGCACGGGATGGAGCCGATTCTCACTTCGTGTGATTGCGGCCCTCGCTCCACTCGGGCAGCAAACCCACATCGGCGAAAATCGCCTACTTCCCTCCCTTATAGCATAATGTACTAATATCTATCAACTGTTTCGACTATCTTTTCATATATTCTCCATTCCTCCTCTTTTTTCTTTCGCCCTCCCTCTCTGAATACAATAATTCAATGATTTTTTATTTTGCAACATTAATTTCTAGACCATTTTCCCCTACATATCCTTTGAGAGTTTTAAAATTTTAGCTAATCCCTCTGGATAATCTGAAACTAAAGCTAAGTCATCCGCAAATTTACGTGCAAACATCTTTTTCCCTATTACTGCCTTCCTTCATTCTTTCTCACCCATCCATCCTCAGTGTCAACAGTTAATATGATAAACAATATAACACTTAAAGGACATCTCTGTCTTACTCCTCTTTTGATTTCGAAAGCATTTGTAGTCCCTTCTTCTGTTATCACTTCATACGCTGTTAATTTATGTATTGCTTTTAGCATCTCAAACAATCTCAAACACCCTTCTTTTTATCCCTGAACTTTTGGGCTTTACAAATAACAATTCCCTGTCTACTGTAGTGAATGCTTTCTTCAGGTCAATAAAAGCCACATATAATTTACTCCCTTCCTTCTTTATTTCACCTTGGATAATTTATTGTGATGTTTTTATGTAATTGCTGCCTTTCCTGCCTTTTGACATCTATTTCTCAATTTTGGGACTCAATACTTTTTCAAAGCCAGCGCCCGAAAAGTCATATATACATTCCTGTATGTCAAGATAATTTATTAATTTATTTTAACCAAGTTTATTCTTTCATCTTGATAGCGAGCTTGTGATACCTATTCGGAGGGAAATTACAACAATTTACCATCTTTTGGATTGAATTGGGTTAACTGCGAGTTGTCAGTTCCGAAGTTTATTCCCTGTTGATGGCAATGAAACCCTTTCAAGTTACGGCTATGCTGCATTTTGAAAACTATTTGAATTTTGGACCAATCAAAAGTCAGAAGCAAAAACACTCAGTCGAAAACAGAAGACAGTAAAACAAAAATTAAACAAACTCGTCGTTAGGGAAATCTTATAAAGCTGAGAAAAGTTGGTGATTCTGCCTCTTTTGTCCCCTGGCCCTTGTTGTTTCCTGTGTTCTAATTCATCTCGTTTGATTAACATTGATTTGGTGAGAGGATTATTTTGTAAATTCATTTGAGGTTTCGAATAATATTTTACAAATTGTTATTTATCCCAGAGGGGTTGATTACTCTTGAAATCTGCTGTACAATCCTTTGTTAAATCTTTTGAAATATTTTATAATGTTTGAGATATTTGTGACATCTTTGAAATCATTGTAAAATCTTTCGAAATGTTTTGAAATGTTTGAAATCCTGAAATCTGTTGTACACTCAAAAGTCGAGTGGTCAACGATGTCCAACCTCAGAATAAAATTTGCGAGTCGCTAACAAATTTTGAGTAATCTTCGTACATCAAAGAAGATTACTAAAAATAAAAAACTGTGTGTTCAGATTACAATATTTGAATATGATTTTTAATTTAGCTAGTGTTTTTCTCCGTCTCTCTAAAGTTTAAAAAACCGTTCTATGGGCATGGCACATCCTAATCCTGAAACTGAATTAACATTGACATTTTCAACTAATAATTTTTATAATTTGTAAATCGAGTATCACAAAAAATATATACGATAACATTCTTTACCGCGTTTTGAATATAAAAATATTGTATACTCAAAAATTTCAAAGAGTGCAATAAAGTGTTATTTAAAAAGTGTATTTCTATGTTAAGTGAAAAAGAAATTAAAATCTTATCAAATTATTCAGAATACTAAAGTCTGTTTATTGCAAACTATAAAATAATTAACAGAGTAGTACAAAAAGTGCCTTGAAATCTCTTTATATATTCTGTAATCAACAAACAATAAATTATATATCATATTCTTTTCTTAAATTTTCAGCAGAAAGATTTCTTCTTCTAAACGAGAAGTCTCTTTTATAACAGACTGAGAGACTTACATTACTCTTCGCATTTCAATAAAATAAATGTTTTATAAGCAAAGAATTAAAAAAATTTAAGGTTCTCATGAAAAAATCAAGATTTCCAGGTTTTTATTCCAACTCTCTCCAAACTAATTATTGCCAGCTTGACTGTTTTTTTAAAATTTGTTGTAATTATTTAAGCCGACTCGCTATCTCTCATGGTGAATTATTTCCTTCTCGATTCTAGAATATGAAGAGATTAGCTATATTAGCTGCTATCCATTGAAACGAAAATCTGTTGACAACCGTTAAACGATTTTCGCTGGAGTCGTCCCAAAAACAAATCGGCAAAGGCATCAGGCAGACATTCGGCCTGTATCGACGACTGGAGATTTAAAGAGGCTCCTGCTGTTCAGGACAGGCAATCTGCAAAAGCTTACGCGACATGGCAATGTACCAGTGTACCTGTATCCATACCCATACCGGAATACCAGAATCTCACACAAAAAAGTTCTTATTAAAGTTACTAGACGCGCCTGCTCAAAAAAATGTCTAGTTATTTAAATCAGAAATTCTAGTTAATATGACTAGATAATTCTATGGTTAATTAATTCTGGTTGCTCTTTTCTGTTCCAGATATCTGTCTTTTGTCTCATGTCTTGATGGACGTGTCAAGTGAAGCTTTGTTGTAAATTTCCAGTTCTCGAACATGCGCAATTTCTTTCATGTCTTTTCAGTTATGTAAGTATAAATAATTATATAGTGAACCGTGAATTTAGTGACTTTATAAATGAAAGCTGCACGTTTTCTGCATACACAAAACATAGTAGTATTGTGATACTTCTAAACTACGTACATATTTTTCGGACGTCTTTCAAAAATGTTAACTTTGTAGACAATAAATAAAAAAAGTGAATGTCTGAAAATTTGGTATAGAGAAAGTGATCTACGTGCATGTTATAGAAAACGTTATAGAAAAATATATTAGTAAAAGACTTGGAAAAAATCGTCACTCATTACAATCAGTGACATAAAAATAACTGATCCTTCAGTTATTCCAATATCACTGGTTGATTCAGTGAGCAGTGTGCGTTATGTCGTCACATGTTGGCGCTGCGAATCGCGCTTCGCGAGAGCAAAAAATAAGTTGCATCATCTGCTCCAACAAAAAATATTTATTGTGTGCGTGAAATGTTAAAGAGAAATGTATCAATTAAAGTAACTAGCAATTGTGTCTAAGTCGACTGTCCCGAAGAATAAGTCACTAACATTTTTTTCCGAAAACAGAGCGTATCAATTATATTATGCTCCGCTATAGTGTCGTATCTCCATTTACAAATCCATAGAGATACGACACTCTAGGGAAGTAGAGTACAGATGACACGCTTTGTTTTCGGAAAACTTTGTTAGTGACTTATTCTTCGGTACAGTCGAAGTGTCTACTATGTATAGGATGAAGGATTTTATCAACATTTGTCAATTTATGTGAACGAAAGTTCCAGCGTCATTTCCATTCACTTTCCAGTTCATATATTAGGTACTAGATTATTATTTTTCCAGTCCATCTCATAATTCCCACGAGTTTCAATTATATCCTTTACCCATTTCCGTTAGGTATTTGATGTAAAAAAGTTGACTTAAAATTATTTTTGATTTTATTATTGTAGTTACCGACGGAGCCTACATCACGAGAAACTGTCACTGATTGAAACAGTGAAGCCTATTTCACTGAATGATTCAATACTTTTTCACTGACTCCTAGTGACCGACATCTAGCTATTTCAATCAGCGAAATTTTACTGAGAATCAGTGAAATTCCACTGATGCAAATTTTGAGAGTATGTCTTCATAATTTGGCATAGTTGGTAAAGGTCTTTGAAGTCATTTTTTTTTCATGTTCAAGAAGGGTAATGCAATATATACCGCAAACGCTAAATGGAAACTTTGATTCAGATATTTTGAAATCTTCATTTATAAATTTTCATTTGGGATTTTCGATTTTTTTGGTTATACAGAAAGAATTTGGTTTATTCTTTCCAATGAGCTATCAATAAAGGCTACCGGTGGATAATGTTTAAGTTATTCTTGAGTTTGAGGATCATATGTGGCATTTTGAATCGAATAATGATAATTTTAGGTGCCTCTGGTCACCGTATTAAGGTATTATCAGCATAAATTCATGCAAACAACTACACATACGAAGAACACACACAAGCCAGTTGAAGACGCTCTACCTTAACGCCGTTCAACAGAAAGCGAGTGAAAGTGTCTAACCTATCGGACCTCTCTATTCTTTCACACTTTCAGGGCTCTCTTCCATAAAAGCCATGGCAAAAGATTCTGAAATTTTCACAGAACCTCTGTGTGTATCCTTCTATTTTTTTCTCAGTTAAAAAAAAATCTTAAGAAAAGTCTAGCAGCTAAGGTAAACTATGTGGCATTTTCTATATCCTGGGATAGGAATTACGTGCATAAGGTGCAAATTTCAATTTCAATTATCTCAGCTTTGGATTAGTTAACCTCTTTCTAATTGAACAGACCATTAGATAGCACTTCAATGAATCTATATTCGCAATATGGAAGAATTCTTGAGAAAATGACTTTATGCTAATAATACCTTAAATATAATTAAAAAACTAAAAAATTGATTTGAAGATATTTCGGGAACAGGATCAGCTGCGACTTTCGTGTTTTCATTTTTTGAAGCCTAAAAAGCAATGTTCGAATTTCGTTCGGGAGAATATCTCATTTTGGTAGGTTCCCAAAAAAAGTAAATGCGTTTTTTTTTCGATCGGACAAGGTATTTTGCGGTAAATTGGTCGCAAATACTACTTTTGTGTAGTTTTTTTCACAGGTAATTTTTAATGGTCAAATTAAACAGTTTAATGTATTTTTTATTAATAATTAATTTTTTTTCGCATTTTATCGCAAATTATCGGTATTCTCACAAAAAGATAAACTAACTAGGCTATATAAATGATGAAAATAGTCGATTAAATTTGTTCTTAGATGTTTAAATGTCTGAATACGAATACCAGACGGACTCTGGATCAAATTTTGCTCACTTTTTACAAGACGGACTCTGGATCAGCATTACAAGATGGACTCTGGAACAGACCCTTTGAGCCTTTCGTTTCTTA
>JAUMHM010000048.1:3411824-3455525 GCA_032362435.1 Melikaiella ostensackeni
GTAAATTAATTGTTGCATTTGAAATCACGTATTATATATCATTCAATAATTATTGTTTCGATAATTATTGTTTCGAATAATTATTGTTTCGAAATATTCAATTATTCATTTTTTCAAAAATTGCGCCATGAAATATTAATTTGCTGTAAATATATTATAGAATCATTGGATTGAAGTGTTCTAAGGAGAACTACACTAGAACTTCCGCGCGCGTAGCGCGCGGTATGTTCTAGTTAATTTGAATATAAAATTGATACATTTTAAATGCTTTTAATATTTAATTTCCAATTTTGGAGGCTAAGAAGCTTAGAATTGAGAAAAGTTTTGGTTTGAATGATGTATTTAGTAGTTTAGTTCTGAATACTTAAAATGAAATATTTTTCAGGTTTGAATATTTGAAACGAGAAATTACAAAGAATCTATTTTGTTATTTTTAATGACCACCATGAAATCAGTATATTTCTTTACTTATGGGGGGGGGGGGAGTTCAAACCTTTTCTTGTGTGAGTTTCTTCTTTCTAATTATTTTTTAAAATATGCTATTTGAATTTTGTTTTGGCTGTTAGAATTACTTTTTATACTTTCACTTTTATTTGTTTTATTTCTCTTTTATCATGTAATATGTCATATTACTTACGTCCAATAAATATAGAGGGTATCATATAAATTGTTTTTATTATTATTCCTATTAATGATATTATTATTTTTATTTGAAAATAAATAAAAAGGGGAGACTCTTCACATCTTTTGAAACCATTTGAAATCTGCGGAACCTCTCGTAATTCTTTGGAATTGTTTGAAATATCATAAAATATTTGTAATCCTTTGAAATCTTTTTGAATCCCTTAAAATCTCATGAAACCGCTAAAAAACTTTTGAAATCTCGTTAAATTCCGTAAGAATTTTCTAATTCTTTCAAATACTTTGTTGTTCTCCGAAATACCTTAAGGTACCCTGAAATCTGTTGGAATCTTTTCAAATCTTTTTGAATCTCATTTACAGTGAAAATAATTGATATGTTCTTGTTTATTCAGCCAAAAATATAAAATCTTATGTAAGAAGGGGGGGGGGGGGGAGGTAAACAAAATCTTGCGAATCCTTGCAATAATGATGTTATTTGAAGGCAAAAATAACCTTTTTTTTTTAAAGGAAAATTCCCCTATTTTCCCTTCTGTTAATGAAAACAGTTTTACAATAAATACTTCTTTCCTAAGATATCATAAACGAATATAAATTCCTTACTCTTCAATAGAATGTATTAAAAATTATATCTCAATCGATTCTTTCCAAGTCAAGGAATTTTTTATAAACATTAATGACACAATGATCATATCAGCTCGTACATATCATTTCAAAATTGAATTATGAACTTTTCTGAAATTCAGAATCTAAAATGTGCCGATTGTTGCGCGTGAAAAAATTGACATTTCCGAAACTTGCGTACCCTTCATCAAGTTTTTGTTTGTTTCATTCGACCCAGAAAATTAAAAAGAATCATAATATTTATATCCAAAGATAAAACAAAGAAATCAAAAATATGCTTTTGAGCGAAAATTGTATCAAAATTTTATTTTTTGGAGCCCCTTTCACGATTTTTCATATTTTTATCAAATTTCCCGGAAAAGTCTTGTAAATTCTACGATACAGGTGGAATAATTATTCAAATTGAATCATAGAAAATAAAATTTATATATGAAAAATATATTAAAAAATTCTACCTTGTACTCTCAGGATGCAGCAGTGCTTTTTTCGTTATCTACCTCGTTTCAAGTCTCAAGCACATGTACTCATAAACGGGAAAAAACCACCGAGTAAGATGGCTGTGTATTAGCGTGGGAACTCCGAGTTGAGCATAAGCACGCTTCTAAGGGTGGAGTTTTGGACGTCAAAAAAAATTTGTCCTGAC
Organism: Melikaiella ostensackeni; assembly: GCA_032362435.1. Lineage (NCBI taxonomy): Eukaryota > Metazoa > Arthropoda > Insecta > Hymenoptera > Cynipidae > Melikaiella > Melikaiella ostensackeni. Next base: position 3,413,731 of record JAUMHM010000048.1, read on the forward strand.
CAATGACAGCAGTGAGGCATCATATAGCTTAAAAATAAGCTCGAAAGAAAGGGTTCATTGTGATGGAAATTTTTCTGCCGCATGGAAGGCCAAGCTGCAGGTCGAGACCCCAAAGAAAATGTATGCAGGCCTGGCGGAACAATCCTCTACTCTAGTCACCTTCGTGCACCAACGAAAACCAAAGTGAGTGAGTAAGCCAAATGATTCAAGATCAACTGGGATTGCAAATATTAAGCGATTTTTTGTCTATTTTTCATGATCTCCGAAAATGTGATGTATACAATTCTTCATGTCGTTCTGGAGATCATGGATTTCTTTCTGCTCGAGACGTCCTTGATTCCGACGATGTTTCACAGCCATTGTTACTGCAAGTCGACATCTCAGAATGTTGGCCGCTAAATAATGTATAATCAGTCGATTACACTTTAGTCCATGCATTCAGTTTTTATATAATAATATATGCGTTCTGAATTTGAATCATGAGTCAAATCTAAGAACTGTAAAATTGATCATATAAATGAGAAAGCATCGTTGCGCTTTTCCTTGATTTTTTTTCTAAAGTTGGCAATCCTATATTTCATACATCCTACTAAGAGTTCATCTTGTGTCTGCGTTTTGGAGAAAGGAAAATTGGATTTATTTTTATGAAGCAGGAAAATTCTCATTTTCGGTAATAACGAGACGCGATACCAAACATTTAAAAAGCAAATTGATACCCCTCGGAACCTTTTTGAAAAACTCTCTCAGCACTTTTCTGTATCTTGTGTTTTTTCTGAAAGTTGTCTCCTCAAATTATCAAAATTGGAACAAATTTGTTTTTGAAACTATTAGGTGCTATTCAATAAAAACATTTTTGTCCTATGCAATTTTTGGTATGCCTGTTACTTTTAGCGAAAAACGCATAAAAAGCATACTATAATAGTTGATTTTTATGTATTGTTTATGGATATTTTGCAGGTTCGTCTTCAGAATTAATTAGATTATGATGACACGCATGAGAGATATGTTGCAATATGAGTTGCCGCAAATGTGACTCGCTGCAATGTGACTTGCCTCACTTTTGCTAGGTTTGCTTTGACTTGATATTTTTCCCAAATGATAGATGCCACAATGTGACTTGCCGCAAATGTGACTCGCCACAATGTGACTTGCCTCATTTTTGCCAGATTGGCTTGAACTTGATGTTTATCCCAAATGAGAGATGCCATAATGTGACTTGCCGCAAATGAGACATGCCGCAATGTGACATGCCTCAATGTGACTTGCCGCATATCGCTTGACCCTGACTCTAGAAGTCAAGCAGTGGAACAAATATTGCAGTGACTCTTCTATTAAAAAAATGAAGAGCAAACTGCATTTAATTATTTTTATTATTTTAATCGAAAAGTAAACATAAAAAAATATATATTATACATACACTAGAGTGGGTCAAAAATAAAAAATTCTGGAATTCGAAATCGCTACAACGTGAAAGAGTAGCATATTGAGATTCTAAAGAACTGCAATTAATTTGGAATCGATACGCATGCAGCTTGGTTACCCGCGCTCAAAAAAAGAAATGCAAAAACTTCTTGTTTGCAGAGTTTTTAAATTTTCTTGAGTTTTAATTTTTCTGTATACCTAGAGGTCAAAGAAGTCTTGCCAATTTTTTTGGATATAAATCAATCATTTTCTAAAAGGTAGTGCCTATCTAATTCACCCCTGTTTTCGGCAAAAATTATTAATGCCTTTGTGAAGAGAAGAATTTTTTGAGGTACTTGAAAACTTGAAAAAATTCCTCAATTTCCTATAGTGCATCCTGTTACTAATAAATAATAATCATACTGTTAATCATTTTAGAAATAATATAAAAACGATAAAATTGTAGAATACTGTTATTAAACCTACCCAGATAGCACAACAGTTTGCGTCAAACTTTCCGGAAGTTTGCCACAAGGAAGAAAATGTCCTCCTTACGGCAAGCTTGCGAGCCAAGCTAGAAGAAAACTTGCCTGGCAAAGTTCTAACTCAATCTGATGCGTTATTTGTATACAAAAGTGTATCATGTTATGTATTTCAGAAAAAATGAATCTTTCCCCGCAAACTTCCTGCAAGTTTTACTCAAGCTTACGATACAAGCTTATGGTAAGGCGGACATTTTCCTACTTGCGGTAAACTTGCCTTCAGTTCGCGGCCCAAACTTCCGAACCTTACACCGCAAACTTTCAGCAAGTTTTCCGCAAACTGTTGTGCTACCTGGGTAACCATCTTACCTTGGTAAAAACTATCAATATTTTTTGTATTCATTCTATCAACCATTTATAATTTATTGTACTGAATTGTGCTGAATAATTATCACTAAATATATTTGACATTTTTCCGTATTCTGGCTATATTGCAGAGGCACTGAGACTGACGATGCAATTTCAATATGGCCGCCGTTACAACTTGAACGCTGGAGAGAGTGAGTGCGGGCAGGGGGAGTCAGTTTTACGAAACCTTGCATACCATCTATATGTCGATGGCTAATCACTTAACCGAAAGGGCCCGAAAAAAGCCGAGCGCGAAACAGGGTTGCCAACAAACTAGACGCTTTAAGCGGGAAGCACACACTTTTGCATAGCGCATGATGCATAACGCATAAGCTTCTCGGCCAATCACAGTCCTCCATTTGATGCCTACGAGAATCACCATACATCAAATGGAGGACTGTGATTGATCGAAAAGCTTATGCGTTATGCATTATGCCCTACGCAAAAGTGTGTGCTTCCCACTTTAGTCGTCAGCTTTAGGTTTGGAAGTCGCCAGAAATCGCCAACTTAAAAAAATTAAATGTTGCCAGAAATCGCCAAGGAGAAGTACCCCCGGCATTATATAAATTCTAAAAAATCAGTTTCAAATTCAGTTTCTTAACTTTAAAGGCAGTTAAACGTGTATTGACGCCCTTCACTTATATCTTTCCTACATTTTTACTTTTTCAAATATTGTGAAAAAATTAACGAGTTCATTGGCGTTGACAAACAGGAATCGAAAATGGATCATTCAATCGACTTGAGGAAAGCATCGATAACAGATAATGTTCTCGGAATCGAACAATTAAACGACGATTGTCTCATAAAAATTTTCCAGTATCTAAACCTAGTGGACAAAATTAAAATAGAAACAGGTAAACTTTTATGCAGTCATTACCAATATTAAAGTCAAAGTAATTTTATTTTTATCACGGGCTGATCCAGGGGGAGGGGACACAGGTAGAGTTCTTAAGTGCCCAAGAATTTATGTTGAGCAAATGCTCTCGAGAATATGCTCAGCATTTAAGCTCGAACAGAGATTTCACAGAGCATTCACAGAGCATTTAAGAGAATTTAAAGCATTTATTGTTTAAACAAATATATATTGTAATAAATACAAATATTTTTTATAAACACACTCTAGAGCGAATCAAATTTATACTTGCTTTAAATTATACACTGTCAGGGATCGCAGTGGTTCAGTAGTTCAATTTTAGGTAAAAATGGGGAATTTTTTCACGAAAGAAAGTGGATCAAAAGGAGATTTAATTTATTATTAAAAACTTTTTGTATCATATGCGTATCTCTTGAATATTGAACGAAAGTGCCTTCTAACAGTGGTGCCTTTTCTTTAGCAAGTTTTCTAGTCATTTTTGTGTTATGAAAATTGGAATTTTTTAAAAACAGAATTAGAAAATGCTCATATTTGAATTTTTGAAAAATATTTTTATCAGTAGATATATTTTGATTCTTTATTCTCATCAATTTTTTCCTCGTGTATTTTTTTCAGAACAGGTTCAGATGTTCAAAGGTTTAAAGGGTTTGAAGCTGTTCAAAGTATTTGTATAAGTAACCTAGAAAGAGAGAAAAAAACACAAATGAAAAACAAATCTGAAAAACATAAAAATGACTACTTGAAAAACCTACTTTTCTATTTTTATTTCCCTTAGACTTTAAGATTTGTTTTTGATGTATTTTTATCAGTATTTCATTATCTGGTTGGAAATGCAACAATCATGTTGAAAAGTCATCCTTTTTGGTGGAAAATCCAATTATTTGGTTGAGAATTAACTTTTCGTTTAAAATTGATAATATGGGGTTGGAAACTCAACTATTTTGTAGAAATTCGCCTTTGTGGCTTGCAAATTCACAATTTGGTAGATTTTTTTACTTTATGGTAGAAAGTTAACCTTTTTTGATGAAAAATGCAACTGTGTGGTTGAAAATTAATCTATCTTGGTTGAGGATTAAACTATTTTGTTGGTAATTCGTCTTTTTTGGTTAAATTCAACTGTTTTTGATCTGAAATAAAAAGACTTGTTGGTTGAAATATAAACTATTCGGTTGAAAATGAACTTTTTTGTTGAAAATTCATATTTTTGGGTAGTAAATTCAACTGCTTTGTAGAAAATTTATCTTTTTGGCTTGAAAATTTAACAGTTTGGTTGAAACGTTTTTTCTTTTTCATCTAAAAAATCTTTCTGGTTGAAAAATTAACTATTTTATTGAAAAATCGTCTTTTCTGGATGAATTAAACTGTTTTTGATTGAAAATAAAATCTTTTCAAGTTGAAAATTCAACGACTTGGTTAAAACTTGAGCTAATTTATTAAAAATTAATTTTTTTGGTTGAAGATTCATAATTTTTGTTGAAAATTGGTGTGTTTTGTGGAAAAATCGTATTTTTTGGTAGAAAATTAATCTTCTTGGTTACAAATTTTTCTTTTTGTTTTACAATTGAGCGATTTAGTTAAAAACTCATCTATTTTTTGAAAATGCAATATTTTTATTTGAAATTCTAGAAATTTAAAGCGTTTCAACATGAATTTAATATAGTGCCTACAGGTATCTAACATTAGTTTTATTCAAAAGAATCTCTTTCAAAGCGTCTTGTCTTCTAGTTTCTTGAATTTCTGTTCATGATTCTTAAGAAATGAATCAACACTTTGTAAAAAATGGGGATTAGAAAAAAATTGGATAAAAATTCTGGATTTAGGTATGTAAATTTTTTAATTATCTACGGGGGACCTGGCTTTTATATTCAGCCATGAGAATGTTGATGTGGCTTGTTATTTTACCGAAATTTTCGGTAAATCCTCTCGTAATAAAAGTTAAATTCTCTGAAAAAATTCTTCAATCAATACTTTCTTTTAAGTGAATCGTTAATATCACACGCAAGGAAACTTTATATGATTCATTTTGTAAAAATTTACATTATTTTGCGTTACTTTATAATAGACTGGTATCAACATACTAATATCCTTACATCAATTATTACATATAAGAATTTTCACTTTTCGACCTGAGATTCTATTATATATAGTTCTGTTTTTTATTAAATCTTAAAATAACTTTAAACTTTCTCTGAATGCAGTAATGTCCTCGATTTACTCAACTAATTCGGTAATTTTTCATGAATGAATTTTCTCCGTGTACTGTTTGATGCGAAAAATATGTTTTCTATTACTTTGACTTCTTTGATAATTTGAACTTAGCGCCTTTTATAATTTTGGGCGATGAATTTTCCCGCGAAATTTAAATAATGTAATTATTATTTGAGTATTTTTGCATAAATTTAACTATTTAGGCGGTTGAAATTTTAACTAAAATATAAACAGGAAAATATTTTTGCTTTGAAAGTTAATATAAATAGAAGATACTATTCTTTAAATCCTATTCAAAATGCTCATAAATGATCATTAAATTCTCAAAGCACATAGGGTTCGAGCATACTCTCGAGAACATTCTCATGCTCGTGAGAATTTCTTCGAATATTTAAGCCTTTTAGAACACTAGACAAGGGTGCTTGGCCCCCAAAGGTCCAGATTCTAAAATTCGATTGACGATTTTCAGTTTTAGTCGATACAGTACAACGCAAATTGTGCAAAATAGGCTTAAATTGTTAAGAAGGCATGAAACTTGGTATATGAATTCTTCTTGACCTAGAAAAAGTTTAAGGATAGGATGCCGAAAAATGTTTGAAAATTTTCTCCCAAAAAAAACGGGCATTTTTTTTAAATCCGGTTTTTAAAATAATTGAGATAATTGGCCTTTTCTTTTTCATTATTGTGGAGGGTTACATAGATTTTCCAAATTTATAAAAAAATTTGAAAAAACTAAAAACTTGACAAAATTGCGGCTATTTTTCTGAATATAAAAAATTTGTTTTTTTTTTGTCGAAAAATAGGCGAGATACGGGAAAAAGTTCAATGTAAAAATCATTCTCCTTGAAGAGACGTACAAAAAGTTCCTGTTCCGTTTTTCAATATTTTCATCATTTTTTGAGTACTTTCAAAAATGTGTATTTTTTCTCAAAAAACGTACTCGAAAAACGTATTCAAGAAACGGTTCAAAATATCGAAAAATAGAAAAGGAATTGTTTGTAGGTCTTTTCAAGGAGAACGATTTTTTTTTAAACGTTTTCCCGTATCTAGTACATTTTTCGAAAAAAAAACTAAATTTTTGATGTTCAGAAAAATAGCCGCTATTTTGTTAGGGTTTCTACTCGACGGTGATTTCAAATTCCAGGCTTTTTCCAGATATTTTCCCGGTCAATTTAAAATAGTTCAGAAGATTAAAATGATTTCAAACGATTTTTTCATATTTCAAGAGAGATCTAAACATTTTAAAAGATTTAAAATATTTTTTATTTGGAACAGGGAATTCTGGACATGAATTATAATTCTGAGTTTGAACATCAGATAAAATAATTCTTTACAAAAATGACCTGTCCTAAATGCTTAATTTTAATTCTTTACGTAAATCCCCTATTCTATAGTGAAAATTAGAATTATTTACGGAAATTTCCAGTTCGAAAGTGAAAATTATATCCGTTCACGGAAATTCCCTGTCTCAAAGTTTAAATTATAATTCTTCACAAAAATTTCTTGTTCCAAGTCACAATTAAGTTCATTTCTAAAAATTCCTTCTTCCAAGTCAGAATATTATATTTATTTACAAAATTTTCTATTATACATAATTGAGAAATATAGTAATTCCCTTTTTCTAAAATTTGGAAGAGGGAAGTTTCAAATTCCGGCTTGAAACAGGAACTGTTTTTGTAATTTCTTTAAATGTTTGTTTATTTTGAAGGATAAACGCTGTCTCTTGTTTTCCTGCGACATTTTTTTAACACATAACATAAACACTGAAAGCGAATGAAGCGAAGTGCAGACCGTGCGAACTGACGAAATTATGCGCTTACGTGGCACCGCCCACATTGTTAGTACGGTACTGGACGAGTCTGCTGGCTTTAGAGTGCCGCTCTCTGCACACCTTGCACCCCTGATCATCGAACGAAATTCTCGGAATAACATATTGCGGATTGACTTACTAGGGACTTTCAGTGTAATATTGTATGATAGTTTATGAAGACAAAATTTTGTCGTTAAGACACATATTTACCGAGGGAGAGGCTTAAAAAATCAAAATTTTATTATTTATTCGTGAAAATAAGCATTTAGTAGGTTTTTAAAAGATAATATCCTCTTCAAAGATTTATGACTTATTTATTATCAATTTACAAAATGTTGTTCTAACTATTGACCGGAAATTCTGAAATATTTTAGATTTGAATTGAGAATTTGACTGCTAATATTGTACAATAATTTTTAATTGATAGCCTTATTGGTTCAACAATGTTAAATTGAAATCCTTCCGAATCGATAATAGTCTCAAAGACAAATGTCAAGAATGGCAGGTTAATTTCACTATCAAATCTTTCAAAATTGCGAAATTTCATATTGAAAGCCTTGACAGTCAGTCTTAAATTTAATAATTTTAGATTTAAATATTCTAAATTGTTCGGTTTCAATGTTGAACGCAAAAAATTGTCCAGTCTTGTCAATTCTTTGAAATCGTAAAATATCAAATTCAAAGATTTGATAGCTGCACACTTTTCAGTTTAATGGATTTGTAATTGAACATATTCGAATCAAATGCCTCTAGATAAAATTCGAAACAATAATAAATTAGGAAAGTAATTTCTCAAATTCAAGCCTGAAAATGAGAAGATTTTAGAAGTAGGCATTGAAAATTGAATTATTTTTGCATTTGAAAATGTTTCAAAATATTGAACATTTCAAACTCAAATTAAAATGAAAACGATTTCGAATTAAAAGGCTTAAAATTGTGCAATTTAAAAAATTAGAACCATAGCAACCTTGTTTTGTATTCATTTTTTTTTTAATTTTCAAGTTTCAATGTTATATCTTAAAATTGTCCGATTTTTAGTTGAATATTTTTCAAAATGAATCATTTAAAATTAAGAAATATTTGATTGGAGGAATTTAAGAACCAAATAATAATACTAAATGAGGTGTTGAAAATTAAACGATTTGAAATTAAAATATTAAAAATTGTGTTAATCAAAATCAAAATAGATGAAAATTTAACTATCTGAAATCGATACCTCAGTAATTGAATAATTTCTTTATTTTTAAATGGTTATTACAATGGTTAAAATTTTAGAGTTCTAAATTTTCACGTTGAACACTGTATTTTGAATTTTTTTCTTGCATAAGCTTTAATTTTACAAGTAAAATTGAAATGGTTGAATTTCAAAATGTATGATTCACAATTTTAAAATAGCTTATTTTCAAACGATTTAAATGTACTTAAAATAATTTAAATTTTAAAGGGTTTGAGTATGAAAAAGTTTCTTGGCAATTAAACATTTTCTCAGTTTCAAATTAGGTTCGGATTCGTTTAATTTTCAACGTTCCGTAAAAACTTTTTCTTTCATTTTAATGTTTTCCGTGTTTCCTTTGAATTTTAAATGATCCAACTTTCAAAATTCTAATCTAAAATTATTCAATTTCGGACGTTTTAAAATTGTCTTCTTTTCAAAATTCAATCTGAAATCATTCAATTTCGATATTCTCAATTCAGAACAAAATCGTTCAATTTTAAACATTCTGAATTAGAAATGATGCAATTTGAACTCCTTTCCAATGGAATTTTCCAATTTTCAAAATTTTAATGTGACATTTTTCAATTTCCAATTATTCAGTTTTGAACATTTTCATTTAGAAATGATGCAAGTTCAATTCCTTTTCGTTTTGTTTGAAATAATGTCCTTCTTTCAAAGCTTTACCTGACCTAGAATTATTTGATTTGTAACGTTTTCAATTCAAAATCGTTCAATATATTGTTTTTCAATTTCAAATGCTCTCAGTTCAAAATTATAAATAATTAATCATCGCTTCAAAAATGTAATAATTCTTAATATCTAAAAATTTGATCTCCAGATACGAAAAAAAAAACATCCGTCAAAATATTAAAATTACGAAAGTAAGAAGTTTTCCAAACACATTTTACTAACTAAAATTAATCATTTCGTGAATTATTCAACTCTTTTCAACAATTATCAAACTCTTAATAGTTCAAAATTTGCTGATTTGGAATTTGGCTTAAAGAACAGAGGGGAAGGGCAGGGAGGAGGGTTCACGCTTTGTGTGATGATCTGTGATGAAGAAGAGGAGGGGTGGAAAAAGTGTTCAAAATAGCGTGAAGTAATTTTGAACTGCCTCAAATATCCTGATGATTATTATGAAAAATTTTGACATTTTATGTTTTAGTGTCTAAAAGGTGGCGAGAGCTTAGCCAGATGTCATGGCGTAATTTTAAAACACTTGATTTACGCTGTGTAACCTGGGGATTAACGAAACAAAAAAATCCAGTAATAGACAACAAAATTTTTGACAAAATTGTTAAACTCTCCGGCAGACATCTGACGACTGTTAATTTAAATTTAGAAGCCCTTTCCAGACTAAGGAAGTTGCGTCCTTCTATTAAGAAACTGGAATGTTTTGAAATGATTATGAGTTTCAACTCTAGAGACCTAGTGTATCCAATAAAGTTTAGTGGAGATCGACAGAATTTTGAAAAAAATTTACAGTGGTTAGCAATTCACAGTCACAATATTAAAAACTTTAAACTACAATTACATCGTGAATGTTTCATGAAAGATGAGCTTACGACAATATTCTCATCAATGAGGAAACTCGAATCTATTTGCTTGTTTGATATTGATATTATGAGAAATATGAGTGGCAATTGCTTGTTGCAATTACATTTTGACAACATTCAAGAGATGACTTTCGGGTGTACTTCGGATTATTGGAATAATAGGGACATTCCTATCGATTTATTTGCATTGGTGAGTACCTTTTTCTTACTTAATTTACTTTTAAAATTACCTAATTTTGAAAATTTAATCAAAATAGTTGACTTCTACAAACTATATAATTACTAGAGGCTTGTGGCCGCAATTGCCGCCAGTTGGTTAATCCTACCACCTGTTTTTTCTATTTCTTTATTGGTTTTAGCCGATTTCACTAAATAAATTTATTATTAATCAATCATTTCAATACAATACCATTAAGATATATATTAAAAGCAAATTCAATTAACTTGTTTTTTAGATACACTACGTGGAAGTAACTAACTTGCATTTCAAGCTCTAATCAATAAATATTAATTTATTCAATTTAATTAAACTAAACCGAAACTACATTATAAACTACATTTTTTATATAAAATCCATCACAATTTGCAAATTGGCCTTTTCCAGTTACAGGTATTATTTTTATTTCAACATCTTCAGTAAAACGTACTCTACTAAATGCTACATACAATTGTCGATGGCTAAATATACAACTGGATAAATAACTGAGTAACTGAATAACTGAAAAAGGGCACAAAGAAAACTCCGCATTTTTCACTTCCTAAATGGGAAAACAGACAGAGAAACTATATTTTTCACTTTCTTCATGGGAAAAGGGGACTGGCAAAGAGAACAAAGAAAACTCTGTATCTTTCAATTTCTATATGGAGAGAGGGGACTGAGAAAAGGGACATCGAAAACTGTAATTTTCGACTTCTTCACTTTTCATAATAAAAAAATTCTTATATTAATATATCTTTTTGTGTTTTTTAGTATATTTTCCTTAGCATTAGGACCACCAAGAATCTTTACAAGCTTTTTCCCATTTTTTTTAATGGGAAAAGGGACAGAGAAAACTTCGTATTTTTCAATTTCTTCATGAAAAGAGGAGACTGAGAAGGAATTAAGTAAAATCTGTATTTTTCAATTTCTAAATGGGAAAAGAAGACAGAAAAAAGTTTGCATTTTTCAGTTTCTAAATGAGAAAGGGGACCGATAAAACAATATTTTGTAATTTCTTAATGGGAAAAGGGGACTGAGAAAGGATTTAGTGAACTCTGTATTTTTCAATTTCTAAACGGGAGAAGGGGACAGAAAAAACTTTGTATTTTTCATTTTTCAAATGGGAAAGGGGACCAATAAAACTATATTTTGCAATTTCTTGATGGAAAAAGGAGACTGAGAAAGAATTGAGTAAACTCTGTATTTTTCCATTTCTAAATGGGGAAAGGGGACAGAAACAACTCTGTATTTTTCAGTTTCTAAATGGGAAAGGGGACTTATAAAACTCTGTTTTGCAATTTCTTCATGGGAAAAGGGGACTGAGAAAGACTTGAGTAAACTCTGTATTTTTCAATTTTCAAATGGGAAAAGGGGGTAGAAAAAACTCTGTATTTTTCAGTTTCTAAATGGGAAAGGGGACTGAGCAAACTCTGTATTTTTCAATTTCTTTACTTCTGATAATGAAATAAACGCCACAAGCCTCTAGTATCTCTATAAATTTTTATTTATAGAAGAAATTTTAATTTACATTGTTTAATTTGTCAAGATTTTTTAATTTATCATTTTTTAGAAAAAAACTTAAAAACTGATATCCGATACAAACTTCTCTCTATTTTTTCACCATCAGAACCTTCTGAGCTTTCACACGAGCCATAAAACATTCCTTCAACGCTTAAAAGAGAGCCAGAATTTCTATAGTCCGTTGCTGTAAACTTTTAAATTTATCACTGTTTTTAAAAAATATACTAAGAATTGATATCTGATAGAGCTTTCTCTCTACTTTTTCCATAAACTGGACTCCATAAGCTTTCAAATGAACCAAGAGACAACCCTATAATCCTTACAGGAGAGCCAGAATTATTATAATCAGAAAATGTAAATTTTTTAATTTCTTTCTATTTAAAAGAAATAAACTGAAAAGTGATACCTGATACAGATTTCTTCTAAATTTTGCCATAAACTGGACTCCATAAGCTTTCAAATGAACCAAGAAACATCTGTATAACCCTTGCAGGAGGGCCACAATATCCATAACAAAAAACATCCTTACACAATTCTATATATAATTAAAAATTAAATTATTATTATATTATATTATGTGCCTATTTTGATGCAAATAAAGTGCTACTTACAGATAATTACGAAATGTAAAAAATTGCGAGAATTCTGTTTTTGTGCCCGACTGCCTTACATCGAAATAGATCCGCTATTCAAAGCTTTAGTTGCTCGAAATACAACCTTGAAGAATTTTCAATTAATTATGACATTGGCTCAACGCGTGAATAACAAAACAACGTTACTACAGAACCTCTCGTCTTTAATATATCTGGAAGAATTAGATCTTCAACATTCCTATTTCGTCGATGATGCATTTCTTAAAGTCGTCGCAAAACATTGCAAGCAACTCAAATACTTGAACATTTCAGGTAAGAGGCCACCCTGGCGAAAGTTTCGGATAGAAATTCATTCCGAATCATTCCGAACAAATCTGATTATGCCTAAAGCTGTACCCGAATCAATCCGAGCCAATCCCAAGAAAGTTCTCAATTTCGTTTGATCCAAATCGGTTAAAAATTAATCCGAATCAATTTTTCAATCAAAATGAATCCGCATCAATCCGAACTCGGATTGACCTAAACCGATTTACAATCCGAATGAATGCGATTCAATCCGAACTCGGATTAATTTAGATTCATTCGTATTGAAAATTCAGTATGTATCAATCCGAGTGCGGATTGATTCGAATTGTAAATTGGGTTCGGATTGATTCGGATACAAATGTCGGAATAATTCGGATTGATTCGGAATGAATTCCTATCCGAAACTTTCGTCAGGGCATCCATAAATTATGTAACACATTTTTTGCCAATTATTTACCCATCCACTCCCCCATGTAACAAATTGTACCAAAATAGTTTAGACCCCCCCTCCCCCACCTCCACCTATGTTACGTAATTTTTCCCAATATTTTCAACCATGTCTTATTAAATACAATTTAGTGACTGAATTACCGAATCACTAGAAGTTATTAAAATGAAAAGGAATAAAAATAAAAATAATGTGGAACATGCGACAAAGAAACTACATTTTCCTCGAAAATTAAAATTACTAGTACATAATGCTCATAAAATGTAATAAAACGAGATTATACAATAAACAATTTTCTCAAATCTTTTATCAAACCACTTAACGTTATACTTTTAACAACAATTCAGTAGTAATTTCGAAAATTGCTAAAAACCTTTCTCTCTCAATCCCCTTTAATTCTTATTAAATCATCTTAAATTCTTTTAATTCTTTTGAATTCTCTTGATTTTTTTTAATTCTCCCTGAATCTTTTTGAATTTACTTGAACTCTACCTAATGCAATGGATCTTTTTTTTTTAATTTACCCTGAAGTCATTCAAAATTACCTTCAATTCTTGGTCATTTCATCAAATCCTTTTATCTGAATTCAATGGAATTTTTTTGGGTTTCAAAATTTTTGTTACATTTATTTATTTTAAGTTCATCTTGAATTTTATAAAATTTTGCTAAATTATTACTCCAATTTTACTGAAATAAATGGAATGTTTTCTGTATTTTTTTGCAATTCATTTTAATTGTTATAAGCCACAACTCAAAAATTGAGAACCACAAAATTTTCAAGCGAGCTTCTAAAGAGCCTGTTCAAAAATCCCTCGGAGCTTCGAGACGAGTTGCTCATCCCCGTTTTTATGACTCACTTCCAATGAATACTTTTTCCTTAAATCTGGCGGACATCTGCCTAGAGTTCTTGATTGCTCGAAAATTTATGTTGAGCAAATGCTCTCGAGCTCATGCTCAGCATTTAGGCTCGAGCAGGGCATTTATAGAGCATTCAAGAGAATTTAAAACATTTATTGTTTGAACAAATATATGATGATTCATACAAATATTTTTTAAAAACACACTCTAGAGTAAATCAAGCAAATACTTGTTCTAAATTATTAACTATTTGAGCAAAAAAAATGTTTTCTATTACTTTGACTTCTTCGAACATTTGAATTTAGCGCCCTTTCTGATTTAAGGCGATACATTTTCCCGCGAAATTTAAATTACGTAACTATTATTTGAGTATTTTTTAATAATTTTAGCTACTTGAGCAATTACAATTTAGAAAAAAAAAACGTAAAATGTAAACAGGAAGACATTCTTGCCGTGAAAATTAATAAAAATAGAAGATATGAATTCTTAAAACCTGATTCAAAATGCTTATAAATTCTCATTAAATTCTCAAAGCACATAAAGTTCGAGCATATTCTCATGCTCAAGAGAATTTCTCCGAGCACTTAAACTCTTTAGAACACTACATCTGCCTTTAGTTTTACGGGAGAGCGAATACCTACTCTCCAGTTCATGGCTCATACTGTCTGAAAGTAAAATCCTCGCGTTTTTCCTCTTTCTTTCTCTTTTCTCTACCCTCTCACTCATAAAATAATTATAAAATATAAATATAAAATAGTTATAATAGTTATAATAAGTAATAGTAAAAATAAATAGAAAATATTTATACCTATAAATACATATTTGATTATATAATCTTCTACGGAAATTTCGACGTATATGTATATCTTCAAAGTACTTTTTTAATTGAATTAAGTAGTCTGGATGATGTTATCATCATCTATATATTTTAAATATCTTGTAATATGAATAACCGAATATAAATGCATATGAGGATTGCCCATATATATTACAGTTAATAATTATAATGAGAACACACTCAAAACTCCCAATTATTAAATTTTATGATTCTTAACAATGTCAAGGGATAGGTCCTATTAGTATAATATTAATTTCCAAATTATATATTTTGATTAGCAAATTTAGATTTTTAGTAACTAATCTAGACTTACATAAGAAATTTGATTTTATATTAAAATAGCTACGACACTCGAACACTCGAGACTCACCCGGGAGGTTTCCCCCCATACGCAAGGTCCCACTCATTTTGCGACGCTGACCAATGACGGTGATTCCACATGTGAACCTAAATTCTCGGAAAGTATGATACCGAATCGGCGCGAGATGCCAGTCGCTATTTTCTATTTCAGTATAATATTATATATTTTCTTTCAACATAAGTTGGCACTTCTGCGCAACATGCGATCGAAACGTCCGTCGAAACGTATGTTTCGAGAATCTAGGTTCACGAGTGGAATCACCTTGAGAGACCTGCTCCTCTCGTGCGAGCGGAGCGCGCTTGGGGACCAACGCCGGCCCATGCAAGGAGGCGATAGCCAGTCGATTTTTCATTTTTATCCGGGACAGTCGACTCCACCTCGTCCGCTCCCAATTCAATTTGTAAATCAGATTTCTCAACTAAGTGAATAAATATCGTTGGTGCGAGTGTCGTGAACTTTATATCGTGTACGAACTTTTTGCCTTCCACCTAGGCCCCATTCAATTTTCTACATACATCGGGAGGATCCAGTTTCAGTGACAGCAGAATTTCGCAAATACAACGTTGGCTTGGCTTCGGCCTCTTTCTTTCCACTGACCAGTTCTACGGTCACGCATTCTCCATGATCAGTCTGCTGTGTTCGCAATTGGCGACAGTTCTTTCCTACCATTCCGTTCGGTAGTCGTGATTTTTGGTGTTAACATTATACGTAACGTGGAACGGAGAAATCGCCCTAAGGACCAAAAAATCATTTTCCGGGTTTTGATTGATTCGAAGTAAAAAAGATATGCCTTATCGATGACAAAAATCGCGAATTTTCCATCATCAATATTAAGCTCATTATAATCAAGATTGCCTTGCGTTCGGTAATTGCACTACTACAACTCTTTCTCTTTAACTTGCTTTCTCTCCTAAACTTACGTTTGGCCCTAAGGGCGATTTTTCCGTTCCACGACACATATTTACCTCTTTATTATTCTTCTGAAATTATTCAGAGATTTTCGCATCATTTATTCTTTTCGTTTGGGAACTAGTACGTAACCGAGCGTATGAGGAATGGAATAGGAAGTCTACTCTCTAAGGTAATATTTTCATTATTAAATTGTTTATTGTTTTCTCAGACCGATTCTCACTTTATAAACAGAGATTAATATACTTTCCCCATGTGCTAGGGCGATATTTCAATATTAAAATTGTCTAATAGCTTCTCGAATCAATTCTCGCTTTCTGCCCTGCGATTAATTTATTTCCACTTTGAGTTGGAGTGATATTTTAACTAACCAATTGTTCATCGTTTCTTGGGACAATTGTAATTGTTTCATAAACCGTGACATATTTTTACTTCCTACATGAGCTTGAACATTTCCGGGATTCCCCGGGATTACCACCCTCGGCTAGCCGTCGACGCATCGTCACGATCCAGGCATACCCGCCACACGAAACATGACGACCAGACAGAACCCAGTTTTCGAGAGCAACCCACAAAACTCGGTGGCGCCCAGTCCAATTATCAATCCACCGACAAGTCGCGAGGAGGCACTTCCCGAGCCTCCCCCAACACAAAGCGCACGAGTTAATTCACACGAACCAATCGCGCCCAACGAACCCGTACCAGGGTCGAATAATCAGCCAAACCCGGTTTTCATACAGGCGGTAGCCGTGCCTTCCCCAATGCCGGGCGCACATGCTCTATTGCTCCAACCTCCTACCAATCCTACGTTTGAACGTTCAATAGTCAACCGGTTTAGATCACGAGGATCCTTTTGTTTTCCTCGGTAAATGTGAAGCCTTCTTCAAAGACGCCGCAGTTGATCAAGCCAAATGCTCGCAATTAATATCCAAGTCACTCACAGACAATGCAGCCAAACGGTTCGTAGTCTGCAAGAATCTGTCTCTCCCCTCGGCGAAATTCCGCAGTCTGCTTACGCAACATTACGCCAGGACGTGTGCGCTCAATAAACTGCATAATATATTGTATGCACTCAAACAGGCCGATAAAGGACCTGCAGGGATATTTCTTCAGAAGAAATACCTTTGGGCCTCACGTCTTTTTCCTCAAGCCTCCTTACAACAGGTAGTGAGCCTTCTTCTAGAGTCTCTAAAACCCTTCCTAAAGACGATTCTGTGCGCAGCGTCTCTTTCTTCTTTCGAGGATCTGCTCGAACGCGCAGTTTAAGCAGAAACCGATGAGGTTGAAGAGGACTTCCGTAAGGATTCTCGCGAGAATTCCAAACCAAAAACGGCCACCCCAACAACATCTGAACTCCCGAGTTCGCGAACCCCACCCCAACGTTATAACTGCCCCGGAAGGCACTTCCATACAAATTGTCCAGTCATCCTCTCACGACAATCGGAAGCCGTTTCGGAAAACTAGCAAGCTCGAGTGGTCGAGCTCTCAGACCCGACAGTCCCAGCCGAAATTGGTGCACCCCGTTCCTAAGCGCCATTAACTCCGATCTCAGAAGCCTACCTCGAATCCGCGTTCTTTTCGGCAATCGAGAGGTCATCGCTGAGATCGACACGCTCGTCTCGGTCAAAACTGTGTTAACAATGCAATCTTGAACAAGGCCGAGTATGCAGCCCGACAACCGGGCCCACCCCACGCACTTCTAGCCGCGGTAGGAGCTACCATCTTCCTCGAAGGTACTGTTCATTTGGACCCTGTCCTCCAGGATACCGTGTGTCCCGACACTTTCCACTTGAGCCCCGAACTTCGCGCTTAACTTATCCCCGGACAGCCTTGGTTACGTAAACACCATGTCATCCACGACCACGAGACCGATTGCATCTTCACTGGCACCACGGTTCGACAACGTGTTTACCTAAGCCCTCTCCCTTACGCTTACGAGATTAATCCCGCAGCCACGAGTGTCGAGGTCCACAATGAACCGCCTCGTCGTTACTCTAAAGAAAAACGACAATAGATCGATGTTCAAGTACGCGAGATGCTCCGCGATGGTATCATCGAACCCACATCTTCTCCTTTTAGTTCGGCCGTTGTCATCGCCGGAAAGAACGACGGGGACTATAGGTTTTGTGTGGACTACCGCCGTTTAAGAAAAGCAACGGTGAACGCTCCCAGTGCCTCCCGAGGATCCACGAAACTCGAAAGCAGGGCTCGGCAGAAGTCAGTCATTGACTGACACGACTGACAGTGTCAGTCGCGAAGACTAGATCAAACGGCCTGCAAAAATACTTTGTCGAACTCGACCCTAGTCCTTTATCTTCCTCTACCTCCCGACTAACCGTAACGACCATAATCATTTGTACAGTTTCCAGGGTTCCTGGAAACCAAAAAAAAAAAAAAAAATACAGATAAAACTTTTTGTCAGTCAGGCACTTGTCGTATCAGTCAACACTTGTCGAGAGTGGCGACACCTGCCATAAAGGATCTCGATACGGCCAAAATTTTCTCAACTCTTGAGCTCAAGAGTGGCTACTGGTAGGTCCCAATGACTTCGAGATCGAGTCAGTACAGCGTCTTCTCCACGCCAGAGGGAGGCCAGTTTCAATAAGGGTTATGCCGTTCGGCCTTCAAAATGCTCCATGTACCTTTCAAAACCTCATGCGGCAAATCCTCGCCGAACCATGGGGTATTCTTGCCGTTGCGTACCTGGACGACATAATCGCGTATTAGGACAATTGACGAGAATATCTCTTGCACCTCGCCGTCGTTTCCGAACGCCTGTCCATCTATGGACTTACGGTCTCGCCCAAGAAATGTAGTTTTGATCAGACTACACTCCCTTATCTTGGACACGTTGTCGGTACCAGCGGAAAGTCAGCCCTGCCCGTAAATATCGAAGCTACTAAAAATGCTACCCCTCCACGCACACGCATAGAAATGCGTTCCTTTCTCGGGATTTGTAGCTGGGTGAAAGCTTATATCCCAAATTCTTCGATAAAAATTCTAGCCCCATTGTCAGATTTGCTTTTGACAAAAAGACCCTTCAAAATATCGTGATCGTGTGGGCGAAAAAGCGTTACCGCCCATTTTTAGAGGACTAGACTTTCATGTTACGTACGGACAGTAAGACGCTCACCTGGTTAGAACGTCAAAAGGACACCCGCGACAAACTCACTTGTTGAGACCTATTCCTTATCCGTGTTCCCCGTATCATGGATCACATGCCCGGAAATGACACCCCACCCTTACTCCAAGGGGTCCTAGATGCCCAGCAAGACGACCCGTTAACTGCCCGCGACGTTTTACGATGTCGGAAAATCCGTGCCCGCCAGACCAAAAATCGAGAAGAGGAGACCTTTTTGAGCTACCATCCATTAGAGCATTTCGGTTTTTGGCGCCGAAGTTCAATCGACCAACAACTGCGATTAGCAGTGACACCCACGTTACGAAAACGTATTCTGTTGGAATACCATGACTCGCACCTCTAAGGACACCCAAGTACTGACGAGACCGTCTGCACTATTCAAGCGTTCTTTTTTTTGGCCCGGCATGAACCGAGAGATTTGCCGTTACGTGTCCGGCTGTCACAACCGCTTGTGCTGTAAACCCTCACACACCACAGTACCCAGCACCCAACATCCCAGATTTACTCGCCGTACTTAGGAGACAGTAGCCGTCAATTTGATTGGTCCCTACCCCCGCACTAGCCTTATCGCTTTAATCGCTTTATCCTCGTTGTAATCGACTTGTTCACACGTTGGGTGAAAGCTTTTCTGCTTCGTTCTTCAGAAGCACCGCGCCTCACGAAACTTCTCGCG
The DNA here is from genome assembly GCA_032362435.1 of Melikaiella ostensackeni. NCBI lineage: Eukaryota > Metazoa > Arthropoda > Insecta > Hymenoptera > Cynipidae > Melikaiella > Melikaiella ostensackeni. Next base: position 3,433,537 of record JAUMHM010000048.1, read on the forward strand.
GTATGGCTACCCAAAACACCTTTTAAGCGACAATGGCACACAGTTCACAGGCCACGTTTGGGCAGAAGCAAGCCAGTGTTGAGACTGTGAACTATGGACCGCGCCTGTGTGCTACCCGCGCGCGAATCCCGCCGAGCACCGGAACCAAGAGCTAAAAAAGGTTTGCGGACCGCTATCTACCTGATATCCTTTATGGGTTACGCCGACGAAAAAATGCGGCCACTGGAGATCCACCTAACTCCCAACTCTTCGGGACAACCATTTCTGGACCAGCGGGATTGCGATTCCAGAACTCTGAAGAACAAAACAGAACGGAGGAACATCAACGCAGTGAAGAAGAGGCCCGCCTGCACCAGGCGGCATATCAGGCGCGTTATGCATCTCCCCCAACCCGACTCAATTTCACTCCAGTTAATCGGGTGTAGTGTTTGCAACGCAAGCTGTGAAACAAAGCTGTTGGCTACAATGGCAAACTTGCCGAAATACGCATCGGACCCTTCCAAATTTTGGACCTTCTTTCTGCGAAGGTTTATTGAATAAACATAGAGGGAGTGGCCCAGAAGGTCCACAGTAGCAGTATGGTGCCAGCACCATCCCGCCTACGATCCGACTAAGCGGATCCCGAGGTACCACCACAACCGACCCCTGAGCAGCAGCTTAAAGAACAGCGCAGCGACGAGAGACGAGGCGAGCACGATGAGGCCGGGCGGCCTTATTGTCTACGGCCACGCGCACCGGTCGCTTACCGGGACACGCGGCCTTATGCGGCTCAGCGGAGGCGCATCAAGATTAAACCGTAATCTTATCCATACGGCTCAGCAGAAGCGTTTGAGATAAAACCGTAATCTCACTCATGCGGATCAGCGGAGGCGTTTGAGATTAAACCGTAATCTCACCCATGCGGTTCAGCGGAAGCGTTTGAGATTAAACTGTAATCTTACCCATGCGGATCAGCGAAGGAATTTATCAGATTAAACCATAATCTGAACCGTGCACCTCAGCAGAGGGGTTAATAGTTGTTATAATCTTTTACTTAATAGTTGTAATATTTCGTTCACATTCAGGCTACTGTAGATACGTTGCAGGGAATTGTGTAAATAGGTAGGGCGGTCGTAAGGAACGATCAATTTTTTATGATTAAGGATAACTAGGAGGAAGCCGACCAAGAGATACCATCTAAAAAGTAATCCTCGATAAAATTTCAGAGTAGGCAGACCCTACCCCGGGGAGGGGTGGAATTGTTATGAGCCACGGCTCAGAAATTGACAACCACTGAACGAATTTTGTACTCAGTCCCATTGAGCACCGTTTGAAAATTTTCTTCAAAATTTTCAAGCGAGGATCCAAAGAACCTGTTCAAAAATTCCTCGATTCTTCGAGATAAGTTGCTCACCCCCGTTTTTATGGCTCACTTCCAATGAATACTTTCTCCTCATATCTGGCTGACATCTGGCTTTCGTTTGACGGAAAAGCGTATACCTACTCTCCAGTTCATGACTCATCTGCTTTAAAGTAAAATCCTTGCGTTTTTCCTCTTCTCTTTCTCCACCCTCTCACTTGTGCTTTGAAACTTTCAGTAAATTTACTCCTTCAGTCTCACAGAATTTTACTCCTCTTTTAAGGTTCTTTCGCTTTATTCTTCAAACTCTGATCAAGTTTGAGGAATAGAGAGTCAGGTGCTTTTTTTTATTCTCAATATTTACATTCATTTACTTTATCAAATTAAGGAAGTTCCCTCGGTACGTAGCAAGTCAGTGGAGAGAACGCTTCGACTTGTTATTGACTCATACAGTCACAGTCATAAGTTTGGCAACGTCGCACTTCTACCCCGCCCTCCTCCGGGCCCGTATGTAGCAGTCGCAGTCTGCTTGTGATACGCTTCGTGTTATAACCTACAAAGTACCTCTTTCATAGAGTTCTACAGTGTAAATATAAGCACGTGGAGCGGATGCGACGTTGCCCTATCTTCAGTTCGCTGACGTCGGTCATACATACATTTACGGTATAAATTTTTTTTTCTATTCTTATAGGCTCTGATTGATACTTTTCGAAGCAGATATGGATTTGGAAAAACATTCTATACATCTCAGAATTATTTCAGAATTTTTTCATTTTTCAGTCTTTTTATACACTACAAAAAGTGCGTCTTCTCATAAGATCACATGTTATTTTCAATCATTGATTTTTCAATTATGAAGCTCTGAAAGGTTCCAAAATTGTAACCAGAGCTTTAGTGCATTTTAATACATCTGTCATCCAAATATCAAACGATTCTCATTTGTAATTCTATAACCGAGGGCACTCCCTTGAGAAAATTTTTTTGAAAAAAGTCGATTTTTTCCAAAACAGGTCGCCATTGGCAAATAATTGTTAAATGCAGTCTTCGGTGCAGTTTTTTACGTACAAAAAATTATGAAGGGAATTCCTTTTAAATACGTTCTTTTTTGAGTGTAAAGTATTTTTCACACTACGTAGTTATTTTCAAACTAATTTTTGACTGATGTTTTAATACCTTGTTTTTATTTTTGATGCTTTTTTCTTCAGGAAGATACTTTTTTGATACTTGTTTAGTTCCATACAGCTCTTCGAAGTCTATAACATCTATTTTTATTTTAAAAATTGTGGATAAAATGATTGAGAGAATAAAAAAAGCTTTGTATCAACTGTTACTTATTGGAAACTATTTTGTTTAACGACCGGGAAAAATGTGTTTGTTGACCGGGAATATTTGCCCCTGATTAAAACGGCCACCCTGAAGGAACTTTTCCAAATTTGGAAGCATTAAAGGAGTTGAATTGAAAAAAACGTAGCGAAAGTTAGAAGCTAAAAATATCAAATCTTAATTTGAAAAAGTAAAATCATTTAAATTTGAAAGTCTAAAATATGTATAATCATCCAGATTTAAAAGTGTTTCATTTTAAAGAGATAAAATTTTTAAATATTGTAAACCAGTCAACTTAAAAAGTTGGGATTAAATTTCAGAGATTACGAAATTTGCAAGTATCCCAAAATTTGAAAAGCAGCCAGAACTTCAAAGGATTTAAATCTGAAAGGTTGCAAGTTTGGAAATGATTAAATCCAAAATTTTCAAGGTTTCTAAAACTTAAGCATAGTGAAATATAAAACTGTGCCAAATTTGCATTTACGAGTAGAAAATGTGGAAAAACTAAATTGAGTTTTACACCTTCAGCTAAATACCTAAGATTCAGAACTTTATAATTGTAAAATCGAACTAAGCATAAATCACGGAAAAAAATTAATAATTTTTTTTTTTTGTTGCAGAGTAAAACAGATGCCCACATCATCGAGCTGATCTCCTACATTTTAGTTGCTGCTGGAGCCCTGACGTTCATCGTCAGTTTTCTAGGATACTGTGGAGCTATGTTTGAATCTCGATGTCTGCTGTGTGTCGTAAGTCCCATCTAATAATAGCATATAATTAGAAAGAAAAAAATTTAACTTTATACTTTTTATTCCAAGTCAATCACATTTTCTAGGAAAATGTAAGATTTTTGGTACCCTATATATTTCCTTTATTGAGTGGGAACATTTTATTTTTCGTCCTAAAAAGATTTTATGATTTTTTCTAGGAAATTAAAAAATATATATAATTAATTTTTTTGATTATTTCAGTATGGTATTCTCATTCTGATTGTACTTGTACTGGAATGTATTGTTGTTGGCCTCGCATTTGGACTTAAAGGAGACGTAAGTATATTTTTCAAATACAAACTCATATTTAAACTTTCGACAACAAACTTTCTTTATTATATTGTTAATTGAGATTAGAAGTATCTATTTTAATTGTTGTGTTTTCAGTATTTAAATTTTTCAAAATTGATTACTTTTTAGATTCTGGGGTTTTTAATCCTTTTTTTCTATTATTATTATACCATTAAGCCAAATCCCTTTCGAGGTAAGTGTAACTCGTTCGATTCTAGCCTAGTTGCACTACTAGGGATCTAGGAATTTATGTGGTAAGTTTAAGTAGGAGATGTGTAGGGAGAGGGAGAAGGGATTGGTTTTAGATCAATCTAGAGGTCAAAGCGTGTTGTTCGTTCAAACAACACACTCTTTCCACAGCACCGCTCCGACACGGGGCGCTGATCAACCTCTCTAGCAATCACTCCAGGTGAAGAGCTTCACAAAGCCAATTTATTTCACTCTTGTCAATCAATGTTTCTTCTACACCACATTCTTTGAGAACCAACTCGTTACTGACTTTATCCATTAGCGTTTCACCGCACATACATATCTCGTTTATACGTCTTGACATCTCTGCATCTATGTTTCGGTCAGCAGTGAATAAACTTACGAACTCATCAACTTGTTCTCTTCTCTCTTCGTTTAAGGCAATATTGCATACTGTTTTCTCACTCCTTCTTTCAAACACGGAAATTTTTGTTTAATTTGCGTTAATCCTAAGACCCATACTCTACATGCTAGCATCCAGTCTACTCATCATTCTTTGTAAAATGACGAGTGATTTTGCCGTAACAATCGTATCATCTGCAAACGCCAGTCCACGCACTTTCACACTGAAAAAAATGGTTCGTTGGGACAACAAGCTTTTTATTAGTAGAGATGGTATTAGCTGCAACAACTACTTCGATTGTAAAACTAAGTAACCAGTTTTCTGCAGCAACAAGTCGCCGTTAGTACTCCTAAGTAGTTCATATTAGTAACGATAGTAATTGTAAGCCCAACAAATAAAAATAGTCACATTTACCACCAATGTATTTTCCAAAAATAAAAGTAGTAAAGGTTACAAGTTTTGTTCGTTGGCGACATTGGCAGAACTGTAGCCTGAGCAGTGCTGCCAACATTCAAGCCGAAATGTCGCGTCAAGTTGACGATCATCGCCATGTTTAGTATTTCGGAGGTTTTGGGAAAATCGATCACATCGATGACACGGATTCATTATTAACATACTGCAAGTTCAGAATCTGCTGAAAACTTGGAGATCAGAAGATTACTTCGAAAAACTCCAAGATAAGTAAAAGATAGTTAATTCGTTAGACATGGTGGAGCTTTCAAGATTCCACGTAAGTACACTGAAACCTCGGTTTCAGTCCCCCCGGTTTCGGCCTTCCTAGAACGGCTGGCCCTTGCAGTTTCTCCGGCGCGCAGGGCGAGAGACAGTGTTCAACCCTCGGTTCAACCAAGCGTGAAACGCTAGCAGCGTATAGACAGAGGCGCAGTGCGCGGGTACTCATGTTCATACTCACGTTCGGAGATTGCGCAATATTAGGAAATGGTTCTTACGGCTCTGACTGTTTACGTTTGGATCCCCCCGATTTGGGACCAAAACAATTTGAAGACAACTCCTGACACTGGACTGAAACCGAGGTTTCAGTGTAATATAATTCACACTGAATCCACGTGGAATCCAAGTAGAAATTCATTATGAATTCTCGAATTGTTTTGCAACAATGTTTTCTCGTGGGCCTCCATGTGAATTTACATACTTTAAGGATAGAACGATATTAGGTTACTTATGTAAAATCTTGAAAGTTCCACATGTCGCTCGATTAAGTATTTTTTACCTACGTTTGCGTTTCTTAATTTATTAGGAATTCTCGAAGTTTGTATACTCCCCATGAGGGAAAATTAATTATTGATGTATTTTTCCTTTCAGAAATAGAAATTATACTAATTTTAATAGTTAGGATTACTATTTTAATTAATTGGAACTACTAATTTAATTGTAAGGCTTACTAATTTATTAGTGAGACTTACTACTTGAAGTAGTAAGAACAACTACCTGAAAATGGTATCTACCATCGCAAGTTGTTACGAGAACAACTAAAGTAGTAAGGATAACTATGTACTGCCATTCTTAGAAATAAAAGTAGTAACCACAACCACTTAAGTGGCAGCGGCATATACATATTACAAACTAAAATAGTTGGCCCTACTACTTTATTAGTTGTACCAACCAACCATTTTTTTCAGTGCGTGACTACGCGCACAAGCGTCGCCGTCAGATTGTGTCAGGTGACAGGACATACTGGATCACCAAGCCAAAAGTTTGTATGATCCAGTCATACTCTGTACACGGAGAAAAATGCGGATTTTGGAACAAGTTTTAAGTACCGGAAATTTCGAAGTGAATGCCACACATCCAGGATTATGTTCAGAAATCTTGTATTAAAAACTGGTAGTTTAGGAATCGGGAACCAGGATGAATATTTCGAGCCCTTTCCGTTGCCTTCCGGGACTGAGTCCTAAACTGCTCCAGTTCCATTCCCAAGCGCCTCTGTAGGTCTGATTTCCTCGAAATACAGGACTCAGTCCCTATTTTTCGAATTCTATTTTTCTCCGTGTATGGTTGTTTCTTGAGAAAATTGAATTCACAAAGCAAACATACTACCTAAACCATGCTAATATTTATGTACCTTCTATCTTTATGGTTCCAAATAGAAATACGTCTGGTTTAGAGGGAAATATTTTTTTTGATTAATACAGATAAAAAATTTCAACCACAATCATGGCAAATAATCCCTAAGCATTTCTTTCAGTGAATTCTTAAAAAGTTTTAAAGAAATTAGAAGTAATTTTGAAATCTGGTACTATTAATATACCTTGTAATCAAAATAATAAAGCAGAAGATGGTGTATACCACTTAGTTTATAAATCCATACCAAATCTGAGTAATCGTGGCGAGAAGTCTAAGTGGGAGGGATCTGAAAGATCGTCGACGTCCTCGATTTCGAAATAAAAGTTGCGACTTGTCTTCGTGGTCCTGTTAATGAACGACGCCATTAAGGTGCATTAACATATAATTTTCCGCGAGAAATTATAGGCGACTTAGCGCGGAGTTGCGCACGGTGTTTATTATACAGCTACAGGCTGTGCGAGCGGGCATTAAATTGCGGCGTGTGTTGGTGCGTCCTCATGCATGTGTGAGATCGCGTGCGGCGGCAGGATCAAAGGGGAATCCCCTTTCTCGCTTTTACTCATACGACCAGTCTCTCCTCTCCTCGATGGCTCTCTAACGACTCAATAGTCCGCCACAACCTCTAGTACTTTTCCATCCCCATCCCCATAACCTTTTCCACATTTTTCACCCTTTTTTCGTCCTGTGGAGTTTTCAGCGAAACAGGAAAACTCAAAAAGTTCCCTCGATTTTACACACGGACTAACCAAGGTCTCCTTCTCTACGACTTCCCCCAGGCTCTCGAGTATTCATTTAATCTCAACCCTGTGATGTGAAAATTCGGTACCATTACACCTGGTTTATTCAAGCTCGGTAAACTTTGTCCTTGAGTGGATTATGGCGAGAGGGAAATTGGATTTTGCAAATGTAATCTTGTTGGTTTCTAGTTTACAATTCAGAGTTTACAAGTTATTGTTATAGCAGATTAGTTCACATGAGGGAATTATTCAATCTAGGTTAAAAGTATAGATCATACTTTTTATCTTATTCAGGGTTGCTACAAGACCTGAAAGACCTCGGAAAGTCATGGAATTTTGAAAAAAATTAATGGAATTTTTTTATTCGCGCCTATATTAATGATTATTTTAGTACTTTATCGCGAATTTTGAATTTGCGAATTGATAACGAGGGATTGATCACACTTGAAATCTGGTGTACAAGCCTTCCTGAAACCTTTTGAAATCGTTGTGAAATGATTAACAATCTTTTAAAATCTTTATGAAATTCTATGAAATGTTTTGTGACGTAAAATTTTATTAATCTTACAACTCAAAAAATTAATATTAATTTGATTAATTTAATTTATTCAATTCCTCAGAAACCTCGAAGACTGCACGATGTTCCTGGATTGTGATTTTATATTTTATAACCTCCTAATTTAAGCATTGATCCTGTTTCTATTTTTCATTTATTTAAGGAAATGTTGCTGTGATTGTGAGACATCTTTGGAAAACTAAGAAATTTGTGGATGCTCAATTAAAAGAATTTTTAAAAATCAAGATATTCCCGATCATTTCAAATTTTTCCACCCCACTTTGCTGTCCACTTCATGTTTTACGAATGGATACTTCTAATCGTACCCGAAGACGTTGTATAATTTCTTGTGATGTTTTGATATAATTGCTGTGTTTCTTGCCTTTTGACATCTATTTCTCAATTTTGGGATTCAAGACTTTTTCATGTCCTTGGAAGGCTTTATTGTGTATTTTTAGCAAGCTAGAAGAAACTCCTTTAATCATTTTATTGTTTTATCTTGATAGCCATCTAATGGTATATAACTATTCGGAGGAGAATCACAATAATTTACCATCTTTTGGAACGAATTAGAAATTGCAAGTTGCCAGCTCCGCAAAGAAGGATGAGGAGACAAATTACTAGGAACTGGTGGAAGGTCTTGTAAAGGGAGCAAAATGAGGATAAAGAGGTTGAAGTGGAGGTTGATTAGAAGATGGAAAAGGCGGAAAATGAGGGTAAGGAGGAGCACTAGATGGAAAATGTGGAGAAGGAAGGGGCACATTATTAGGAGCTGGTGGAAGATGTGAAGGAGGAGGAGGTAAAGGGAAGATGCTAAGAATAAATAGGATCAAAATAATCATAAGGAGAATAAAATGGAAGTGTGCAGATTGCAGGAGGAAGATGCGGAACAAGTGTAGGAGGAAAATAAGAATAAGCTAGAAAAAGCTTCATAGTACATACATGAAACAAATTGACCAAAAACAGCGTGAAAAAATTACATTTTTAAATCATCCTAGGAAATTTGACTAAAGGTCAAGGAATTTCAAAAAGACTTCGCATTCTCTTGGAACCATAGAATCTTCTTTTTATTAGCCAGCACAAAACTAAGAGTGTAGAGTGTCTGCCATGAAACTGGAAATTGAGTTTAAATAGTGGTAGTGGTAATAAGAAAGCCGGCCGCCGTGTCGTGGCACGACATTTTTTAGTCAAAAAGAACTTCAATTGAGTTGCTAAACAAAAAAAAATTACATGAAGTTGCTCCGGCAACGACTGAGGTAAGACTTGAAAACATAAGACGCAGCAAAAATTAGTTTAGCTTTTTTCTGTGTAGAAGATGATAAGGAAAAGAAGGGTGAGCAGGACAATTACTAGGAGCTGGTGGAAGACGTGAAGGAGGACCAGGAGGAAAATGAGGACAAGGAGGCACATGAGATAGAAAATGATAGAAGGAGAAGAAGGAGCAGGCGAATTATTAGGAGCTAGTGGAAGATGTGGAGAAGGAAGAGCATGCGATGGAAAATGTTGAGGAGGAAAATAAGGATAAGGAGGAACATGAGGTGGATAATGACGAGAATGAGGAGAAAGAGGAGGCAAATTATTAGGAACTGGTGGGAGATTTGGAGGAGGAGGAGCATGAGATGAAAAATGTGGAGGAGAAGGAGGAGGAGGTAAAGGGAAAATGTTGAGAAGAATGAAGATGATTAAAATAACGATAAGGAGAATACAATGGAAGAGTGCAGTTTGCAGAAGGAAGATGCGGAACAGGTGTAGAAGGAAAATAAGAAGCTAGAAATATTGACAATAGTAAAGTCAAAGGAATTTCAAAAAGATTTTTTATTCTCTTGGAACCATTGAATCTTCTCTTTATTAGTCAACACAGAGCTAAGAGTGTAGAGTGTTGAGTGTCTACCATGAAATTGCAAATTGAGTTTACATAGTACTCAGAAACGTGGTAGTGGTAGTGGCAATAAGAAAGCCCTCAAGAAATATATGTCCTTAATTATGATAAGCGTTTCTGAGAATGAGAAAATTAGTATGGAGAAGAAGTATAAGTTTTCCTTTTCCGCGATTATGGACATTATGGTAACGGCCGCGGCGTCGTGTCGTGGCGGTTTACGGCTTGCCGGAGCTGACGTATTTAATTACGCCACGGTCTCGAACGAAAACTGGTTTGGGCATACAATATGATACCGCGTAGAATACCGAGCGCCGCGCCGCACAGGCACAGGATAGTCCGACATATAACGTTGGCTTATCAAGATCTCGCAATGGCAGCAGCAGCGGAAACCATCAAAGAGTCGAGTCCTTTGAAGTTCAGTTGGTGTCCTCGACTCGATTCTCCTCCCCACCTCCTCATCCTCCTCTTCCTTCTTCTTCTTCATCTTGCGATGCGAGCGCACTCTCTTCTGCTCAACTCCTGTCTGTCTCTTTCTACCGACTCGCCACGACAGAAGTCTTTTTTTAATGACTTACCTGTCGCTCTCTCCTCTCTCTCGATCGAAATCTCGACGGCGATTGAATGAAGTGCGTGCACCGATGCCATCTCCCTACTTTCAGAAACTCAGCTGCGTAAGAGTGTTAACTAATCCATATGGCATGTACGAGATGAAAGGAAACTTGATTAAAACTGATTAGAGAATAATTATATTTCATAATGAGGGCAGGATGACCGTAGATTTCACTTAGATAATAATGTATTGATGCCAGTTACGTGGTTTTATACTTTTATTTTGTATCATTAGAGATACGTATTCCATGCAACCCGCATAATCAAAATCAAGCGTTCATCTCGTCTTTCAAGAACAGATATCGATTTTTTCTTGTTATGAACAAAGCATCTTGAAAAAATTATTGGAATGACGCTAATGTACGTGTTACCATGGTTATCAAAACCGAGCTTCATCTTTTCTTACGCGCGTTCAGTAGTGTGGTCGCCTAACCCTTACTTCATGATGTCATAACAAGACTTGCAAAAAAAAAGCAATTGACTATTCAAAAATCTTAGATTGAAAATATTCTCGAAATTTCAAGCGATATGAAGCAAGATCAAAATCTTCTCGTCTTGAAGTGCATCATTACTCATCACCCTCCACTCCATCCTCATTATCTTAATTTTTCACCTTCTCATATTCTCCAAACCTTCCACCAACTCCTTGTAATTTGCTTCCTCATCCTTTTTTTCCTCATCCTACTTTTGCTCGTCATCTTATAACTGACACTTCTTTTCTCATCCTCCTCCGTTTCTCCTTCCTGCGCCTGTTAATGTTTTTCATCCTCATCTTCCATCTCATGCTCCTGTTCCTCTACATCTTACACCAGCTTCTAATATTTTGCCTCCTCTTTTTCATCATTCTCATCATTTTCCACCTCATGCTCTTCCTTATCCTCATTTTCCTCCTCATCACCAGTGATGCACTCGAGCGAGACAAGACAAAAAGACTTCAAAATCAAGCGTTCATTTCGTCTTTCAAGAACAGCTTTCGATCTTATCTTGTTATGAACCAAGAATCTTGAAAAATTTATTGGAGGAACGCTAACTTAAGGGTTGCCATAGTTATCAAAACCGAGCTTTCACTACTATCCCCAGGCCACTACTATCCCCAGGCTACTACTGTACTGCTTACTCTACATATACCCATTTTGTGTACATTATCAACCCATTTTTTTAGAAATACAAGAAATTGTCATGTAGATTATCATGTAGATCATTTATATAAGGTAGAAATTTTTTAATAAAATGTGCACGGGATTTTTCGAAAAGCCTGCGGGAATTGTACGGGTATTTTATCGTAGGTTTCCACTGGACACCCTGAATTCAAAGTCTGCATTGCAGACTTACAATCGGCTCGAAGGTTTAGCAAAGTGCGTATATGAAAAGAACTCAGCTTGCTTCGAAAGAAAGAGGAAAAGGCAAGTGTGAAAGAGAAGAGAAAGGAGAGAGAGAAAGCTATAATAGTAGGAAGAAGGGGAAGAAAATGAGGGAAAAAAAGAAAAAGCAAGATGGAAGGAATCCACAAGAGAGCTAGGAGGAAAGAGAGAGAGACTCTTAGGTCAGGAAAAGAGAAAGAAGGCTTTTAATTGATTTTGTGCGTATGCGTGAGGTGAAGAAAGAGAGAGAGAGTGAGAAAGCGAGAGGGGAGAAGAATTGAAACGCACGTGCGTCAGACAAAGAAAGAAGACAACGTCAAAGGTGCCGCACCTCATGTCGCGTTTTTACCCGACCGATCTTTATTCTTTGACTATGCCCCTGACTCCGCTTCGCCCACCCCCACGGGAAACCTACTTTACCCAGGAGGCCGATCAAACAATCATGAGTATCGTCAAGTAACTGCCGACTGGGGTCGATGTCTTCCCCTTAGGTCTTCCCTTTTAGCACGAACGCATCTCCGCTTGACCTCTGTTTTTACGTTTATTTATTCTTCCCGAGCAAAAGATTCAATAACATTCTTACTGGAATAATTCTCATTTGGCATCTTCAAATACGGCACACATAACTAGAAAATTTCAATGAATGGAAGAAACTAGATCAATTATCACCTATTTGGTAAAAAATTTGGTTGATTCCATGTTTTTTTGATCCCAGAAAATTATTTTCTCTGCACGCCTAATTACCGCCTGAAGCAACATATAAACTCTAGTCCTCGTAAAGTAAAAGCGAACAAATGCTAACATCCGATAAATGCTGTCGGCTTCGCAAAGAGGTGCAACGTCCTCAAATCCCTGTTTCGAACTTCGTATAGGTGTGCAGACACTAATTGTTTGAGAATGATGCAAATTGCTCGCCAACTATATTGCAGACGTGACCTCTAATTTGAAGCCGCCTCGAATAAGCGGTCATAAGGGTTCCTCCGTGACGAAGAAATAAATCTTTAAGTGCTTTTCCAATCAACTTTTATCTTCCGTAACATGATATTTTGTCCCAAAAATGCAACAGCAAGCTTCAATTTTTCTCTTATACAAATTCTAGCACTTTAGATATTGCAGATTTAAATATATGCTATGGGACACTGTCGGTCCCTACGCGCACTAACGAATATGGCCGCAACCAGCATAATAAATACATGCAAAAACATCACAAAAACATAGCGTTTAACTTAAATGACCGTCCGTTTTAATAAATAATTGCTGTGATAAGTTGCTCTCATTAGTATCACACCTCTGAGTTTCGGAGATTGTTGTGTCAGTGGTTGTAACTCCAAAGTGGATAAAATCTTCAATTTAAGTTTTCATAAAGTGCCAAAGCTTAGAAGTGTGGAAATCAGAAGAAAAATTTGTTTGGAAAAATTGTAGAGTTAGATAAATGCAGTGAGTTGTGGAGGATATTAAATATTAAAGAGGATAATTGCACAAATTCACTAGCCTGCTCCTTACACTTTGATGACGGTGGCTCCGCACATTACAATCATATCAGAATTCCGAATATTTTGGCCTTCAATCATGTTTCTTGACGCAGATTTAGCTTTTGCGTAACTACACAAACTATTTAACTCCAATAATACAATTTTCTAAACTTAAAAATACTGTTTTTTATTAAATTATTGCTACTACTCCATATGAATCATGTAAATTACTATGCTTCCTGCAGCCATATGTGTTATGGCGCCGCAGCGCCCTTTTTGATGAGGTGGAAGTTTTCCTTCTCAATACGCTCCTTATCGAATCAACAATTTGAAGAGTTATCGAAGGGGACAAAACGGCTCGGCTGAATCACCCCAATAGAAGAAATTGGACATTGACGCAGTGACTTGGCGTTATCGATGGGATCAGAGTTGGTTTTGGGCGAAATGCGAATAACCAGATATCGAGTAAGTGTACTGTGAATTGCAAGGAAAAGGAAAAATATGGGCGATTGCACATTCGAATGTTCGAATGAGAGTTGCGACAGCTGAGATGGTCAGTTCCTTTCATCCTTGCCGCCTTTCTGATTCACTTCACGCGTATTTACACGACTGCCGAGGGTTGGGATGAACATCGAGGGGCAACTGGCTGATGTGAGCACCAGGTTCACCGCCATGAGTCGGTTACCAATATTAGGGGGCGGCAGCTGACGGAAGACATTAGACATAAAAGTATAGAAAAAGAACCGCCATTCTGACGAGAAATTTATTTTTTTATGGAGAAGAGAACACCACAGGAGCTCGATCAGAATTAACACGTTCCAAAAAAATTAAAAAAAAAAGATAACCTGCTTCTGAACTAGAATGGTTTAGACAATGGTGATGTGGTACACTTCAAAAGGATTTTCATTTATAAATTGAGGTTATTCAGCGATTCTGAAACATAGATGTGTTTATGCAACATGTAGAGGATTTAATTTCATTTGATGTTGGCAGATTGCGGTATAGAGAAGGTACAGTGTTGAACTAAGTAGGGTTTTTTGGTGAAGTCCAGCGGTAATCGGTATTGCTAGGGTGACCTTTATACGGGAATTCAACTTATGGAAGTATCTTTCTGTTAAGTAAGACTTGAACATACCACATACTTTATACTAATTAAAGACTTGACTGATTGTTGGAAATGCTTTATTGAGTAGTATTCTCTTTCAAATCTTAATTAGTTGATTTTCGAAAACAATTGCATGAACCCAAATCTTCAGCTGCTACGTAAAACCACACGGAGAAAAATAAATGTTCAAACCTACATATTTGAAGTACAAGATAGTACCGCGAAACATACAGATATTAATACGAAACATCTACAATCCTTTTGAGAAATTAGGCGTAAAATATTTTTATGATAAACTAAAAAATTTCGGGATGTTAGACTGAAACATCCAAGATATTAAAGTCGTTGTCCGAGTGCAGGAAAACATTATACCTTGGAATTGCACGCCTGTAAGCTTGTATTTGGAAATAAAAGGCATTCGAAGGAAGAAAAATTAGGTTGAAACTATGGAAACAATTTACATTTGGAAATATTGTTTAAGAACGCAAACGAAAACACTTGGTAAATTGGTTAGATGCTTTTGTTCAAATGACCAATTTTCCCACAAATGCATTTTTTGTAATGCACTTTCGGGGTGAGAGAACAGCCTGACACTTGACGGTTGAATCCAATAATTCTTCTGATTTAGGTTGGAGGAAATGAAGGATGGGATTCGTTTTAGAGAACGTCATTGCTTTAAGTGACGAAGGCGAAGGTCGGATTTCGATAGGGTAAAAAGGCAAAAAACAGAAGAAAAAAGAAGAAAAAACGAGGAACCAGTCGACAGCAGAGCGCCGTCAAGTGGCACTTTAATCTTTGAGAAGGAGGAAGATCCGGACTTCAAAGTTACCTGCAACTTCAACCATCTGGCTGATAAATGTTTCAGCGGCGGTAAAAGCGAAATCTCATCCTCCTTATCCTTCTCGCGATGGAGAAGAAATCACCGATAAATGTTCGCTTGTTTTTTTTCCTTCACCTTTTCGCCGACAGTAGCCCGGTTTTAATGTTTTATCTTTTGCCAAGAGAAAGAGAGAGGGGGAGGGGAGGCTCAAAGATATTTGCATAAATACTTAAAGAGAGTAATACTAAGTTATTTTTATCCCCTATCACTCTAATTGCCTAGAAACAAATATAAATTATGAAGAGAAAGGCTTCTTGAGAGATTGGAAATGAAATTCGCGTCAGTGAGTCTGTTTGACGTCAACACCTGTCGGCGAAGAAAAAAAGGTCCTTTCGGCAATCGGACGGCACTTTTTCAGAGCAGAAACTTGTTTCGCTAATCATTTATAAAAGACTGTCGGTTTGGTCACAAGTTTCGTCCAAGCGCAACAAATCTAAAGCGTATCATTTTGAGGCGCATCGAATTGAAGGATATTCTAAAAATGAACCGCCCAATGATTTTCCTCGGTTAATGTGACCCAGTAATCAAATATTGAGGTTATTCAGTAACCAAAGGGCGGCAACAGCTTTCATCTCCTTTTATTTATGAGTGACACCAAAGCGATTTTAATTTGTAAGTTTCTGAAGTGTGCCGCATGAGATTTTTTGAAAAAATCAAATGAACATTTTGGGAATGAACAACGGAACTCTTCCTCATAATTAGAGAAAAAAGGTATCTTTTAGTGAAAACTTGGGGATAACTGCGAAATAAAGGTTTTGTTGTTTTCAGAGTTACTACGGAAAGCTGGTTTCAAAATTCCATGACCTTTCCTAGTTTTCCAGATTCCTACAGGAGTCTGGAAGACTTAAATTAGTCCATAGGAATTTTTAACAGTTTCTTAGAATTTTTCGATTTGAGACAAAAAAAGTTACAAATGCTAAATAGGGGCTTTCTCACTTGAAAGTTCTATATCTAAAAGCGTTTACACTTGAAAGTTTTTCAGCTTACTATCATGCAAATTAAACATTTTTCGTAATTTAGAAGCGTTGATAGCTTTCCAATTGAAAAGTTCAATTTGAAGTTTCAATTGTGTAGCAATCCAATTGTAACGCACACTTGAGGTATATGAAAACATAATTGAGAAATCCATATTCCGATGACGAATCCATTTTATCCATTACCCACTACTTGTAATCAGCACACTTACCTGTAACAAAAAAGAAAATTGATTAGCTAAAGTCAAAAGATGAAATCAAAATTTAGCATTAGATCAAGTGATTTGCTAACACGGTTAGAAATATTATGAAATTTACGAAGTTATTATATTACAAAAGTAACGGAAAATTTTATGAAATTTCCGATTCGTTTACGTAACTGCATCTTAAATTTACGGTAACTGAATTTTCTAAAATTTTTCATAGAATTACGAAATTGTAACGGAATATTCTTAAATTTAACTTAAATGACGAGAAAATTTTCATAATTTTCTGTTATATGTAACGGCATAAAACTTCCTTTACTCGAAACGTAAAATTCTTTTGTTACAAGTTTCGGAATTTCAGATAAAATGTATCAGGAAATTCCGTAATTAATTTGTAAAATAATTTTCCTAAATTTATCATAATTTTCTGAAACATATAAGAGGATAAAACTTCCAAGACTGTTTCGTAAAATGAGGATAGAAATTTGAAACAGTGAATGCTTAGACGCGTATTTTTTGGCAAATAACTTTTTTTAGACATAAGCTAGACCAAGACGCATAAATCTGGGAAGACATTTAACAAGGGAAAAAAAGGGATTTAATATTTTTCGAACATTATACTTTTGAATCAATAAATTGGGCAATATTGAGATGCCAAGAATAATTACATTATTTATTTTATTTTAGTAAACAACAAAACTTTGAAAGTGCACCAGGGACAGGCCACCATGACGTTTTGACTGTTTGAATTAGTTTTAAAGAAAAAAAATATAATTTTAAGAATAACAGTAATTAATGGCCATTGTTTGTGGGCATAAAAATTACTTTTTCCAAGGAAATTCACATCCATAAGTGAAACCCATTTTTTTAAGCACCAGGGAAATTGAATTCTGTTCTACGCGGAAAATCACCAAGGCCATGCTATACTTACCCGATTCCTACCTCACCGACATTTTTTCGCAACAACTCACGCCCACACGAATTGAGATATCAAGTTAAAAATCTGAGAAATTATATAAAATGCACTAACAAACTTTTGTATGGTCTTAATTTTTCAAAATCCAAACAAAATTTTTCAAAAAATCTCCAAAATTAATTTTTTTGTAGTTTCAAAAATTTAGAACCATACAAACGTTCCTCAGTGATGTCTTCTAACTAATTTCCGAAAATTTCAACTCGATATTTCAATTCGCATGGACGTAAGTTGTTGCAAAATAAATGTCGGTCAAGTAGGAATTGGGTAAGTACAGCAAGGCCTTAAAGTACTAAAATAATTATTAAGACTTTGAAACAGATGCTAATAAAAAAATTCCAGTTATTTTATCAAAATTCCATGACTTTTCCACGCGTTTTCACACAAAAACCCAGGGTATCAAAACGTTGCAAACAGTTGACAACTACATTATGTAACAAATGAAAACTACCCATTATGCAAGGTTTTGATGTGATTTTCTAGCTCAAATTGATACTTGGTCATTTTGTGTGTTCCAGAACTTTTTAAAAATTCCATGACTTTTCCAGGTCTTCCAGGTCTTGTAGTAACCCTGTTTTTTGTACATTTTTCTCATCGGGTTCCCAGTGCACTCAAAATGAACTAGACGGTCTACCGAAACAATTGGAAAACGGATTAGTCCAGATTTCATGCGGATCAGACTTGAATGAATATATGTAGTTGTGTATATATTCACGTGGTATGCACATTGCACAAACAGGAAAATGGAAATAAACTGGAATCATGAAATATAGCATCCAATCACAAATTCAATCACGAAACAAATCAAAAATTGATTAGTAAGAAAAATGACTTTTTTTTAACTCTCGTTTGTGTTCCAATTTTGATTTTCTCTCGTCTCGTAACAAAAAATCGAGAGAAATGCCATAAAAATTAGTAACTCTGATGAAATTCATGTACGTATAAGTTACATGACAATCAATAATTCATCAATCGCTGCAAATCGGAGTGATATGCGGTGGAGAAATACAGGGATACAAAGGAAGACGGGAAACTCGAGGACGGAAGATAAGAGGAGGAAAGGGATCAGAGGACATGGGTAGAAATCCACAGACATAGACATAGAGTGCACTTAACAGTTTACAGGCACTTAGCCAGCTTTGAATTCGCTGGGATTAGTGAAAGGGGCTCTAGATATGACCGGTTTGGTGATGAGTGCAATGCGCGTAGGAATCAAAGCAAACGTACGCGGGGGCGTAAGAGGTGACTGGTGAGAGTGTACATTGTACATTGTACAAAAGGGATAGGAGGGGACATCGAGCAGTCGCGGACAATAGACAATTATTGTGTGCAGGACCTATGCCTATGCAGATAATGGATCAAACGCGGGGCCATTTCGGTGCGTTACGCGTCGCTCGTCTGTCTCGCTATAATCGTTCTCTGTCCTCTGCCAGTAAACCGCCAATCGTATTTACGTGCACGGGAAAATTGTCAGAAGTTCCATGTTTGGTTAGGATACGATACATGATACAATTCGGCAAACTTCAAAGCCCAGGTTGCTCTATTATGGCCCTCTCGTTCATGGTCATATGTAATATGTGCGATCCTTAATTCACTTTCGGGGTTCATTATTTCTCTGCATGTGTCTCATTATCTGACCGAGTGAAGGGGAAAATAATCAAAAAGAGAAAACTCGTTATAATTGCAGGCATCGCACTACTTAATGCCTTAAAAAAGTACCAAAAAGTAGCCTAGAATTTTAAACACAATGTTAAAAATTTCTGTTGTAATTTTAGAATGAATGTCTTGGATTCAAATTTTCTAAGTTTGAGAAAGAAATCTCAAAACTGAAACCTCTCTTCGAACGTTATAGTTGATTTGGAAATTTTCTCCAATAGAGAAATAGTATATTATGCACCTAGGGATGAAAGCAGACGTTTTTTTATCGAGTTCTGCAAACATCGCGCGAGACAAAATTCGCCTGCTTTATTCCGTGGTGCTTCCAATTTTTTCTTCAACGCATAGTGGAAAATCGCGGATTCGAGTCATGTGAAGCGGGCTGGACATTGCTGTTTGTCGATCGGTGAAAAGAACTGAGAAAAAAGTCGTGACAGGGCAAAAAGCTCGTGACAGATGAAAAACATGTGTTGAAGAAAGAATCAAATTTTCGTCGATTATACGTTCATAAAATCAGTTTATTATGATGATGTCAATGTACAATAAAACGACGTTTCGGCACCTCCTTTGGGCCTTTATTATGGTATAAAGATGTTTAAGTTCAGAACATTGTAGTTATTAGACCTATCAACTGTTCGTGGCTTTTTGCGACCCCAACCAAAAATTAATATTAGATCTATCTATTGGTCAAGTCAAGTTTTACATAAAACATTATGCTTCTCCGAAATGGTTAAGAAGTTGATAAGAAATCTCTTATAAAATATGAGGCTCACAAACTTAGAAAAACGTTGCTTATTTTTTTAAGATCATTTTGACAATTTATAAACATACATGAATGGTATTGAATACGACGGACGTATATGCTATTTTAAAAAGGGCGAAAGAACAGTTTGATGCATATTTCTTTGATTGAAGAGTATTTTTTTCTCAGTCTATAGTACTATTACTCCCAAAAAAGTAGCCAAATAGTAGCCTCATGCGAAAAAAAAGAGCAAAGGGAAAAAGGACAAAGCAAAAGGAGCAAAAAGAAAGGGAGTGCGAGGCCTCTAATTGTGTATATCAGTTGAGTGATACACAACAAGCCATTAAATATTCCTGATTACCATATCAACGCCATAATCTCAAGAAGAGTAAATACTTCTCTAATCAGAACGTCTTAATGATCTATAACGCACCAATACCTTCAAAGTCGGAATTTATTGCTCTATTCGGAGAAGAGGCTATCAGTTCTAGTAGAGAGATTACAAAAGTATGTATTACGAAATGATGAAAAAAGCAAGAGCGCCTGAAAAAAGAAGCAGTTGCTCAAGGTTCGTGGTAATTTATAAGTCAGCGGGCAGATTGTGATTAATTATCTGTTAGGGTCGTTTAAAACAAGGGCGATGGGCGTGATAAGTCTTTGACATCGAAATGAAAGGTCGCGGGGATGCTTGGCTCTTTGATCGTGCCGAGCACGTGGTATCAAACGGGACAAGAACCCAACCACCCCCGGCTTGCTCCACTCCATTGGGGAATCCCTTAAGCTGCGTGCGGTAAGGACTGTGAGAAAATCACATGTTCCACGCTAGGTTTCATTCTCAAAGGGGAACGATCTATAGATATGAACAACTCCCTAACGAGTCTATGAAAGCGGAAATCATTGTTTTAATTCGAGAGAGCATATGCAGCTTGCTTCAAATCAACGCCTCTTTTCCCCTAAAGTCCTAAACTAAAATGACTCTTCTTCAGATTACCAGACAATCTCTCTCTTTAATCAACTGATATTAATTTTCCCTTTGATTCAGGATTTCAATTTGTTTTTGGAATGACGCTTTTGATGAGAAATGATTGCGGAATTCTTTTGACTATTCAGCAAGGCCTCTGATAACAAGATCTGACAGAGCTCGGCTTTTGAGGGCATTTTCACTGAATGACAGCATTTACCGCATCAACCACGAGGAGGATTCAAGAGAGAGGGAGTATACAATGTACATTTATGTGGGATTGATGTGACAAAGAGTCATTAATTATGGGCGAATTGGATCCTAATTTAGTACACATGGATGAAACAATTTCTACTCGAGCCCAGGATTAATTAAAACCTCATCTTTTACACGGAGAAAACTGGATATTGAAAAGTAGATATGTATTAAAATTTTTGATAATCAACCATAATATACAGATATCATGGAATAATATATAATATCTTCTATAAAATAAACTAGATATTGAAGAGCAATATCTACTTACATTGAAAGTGTAAAAACAGTGATAAAATGACAGTCAATATCCAAGATATTAAAAAAACGAAATTTTATCGGAAAAATGTTGTCGTGCGGCGTGGCGACATAAGATTTTAACCCCGCTTTGTCAATATCTCGAGCATTCGTCGGGTATGTTGTGGTTTTTCGGAATTATATTGCGTTGAGCTTTTCGGTGGAGAATGAATGAAGTGTTTTTCGATATGACATCGAAATTTTTTAAAAAAAAAGAAAGACTCGGCGCTAGGTGTCACTTATATTAGTGTTCTTGGAAAGTTGAATAATTATCAGACAAGGCGAAACTAATAAACAGCGGACGATGATATAAAATCCTTTCGGATTTTATAGAAATTCTCATGCTTTACAGGTAATTCATGCATAATTATAAAATATTTTTTGAATATCTTAGATTCTGCACTTTAATATCTTGGACATTATCAGTTAAAATCTTCTTTTTATGCTTTCGCAGGCTACGTCGGAAACCCTTATAAAGACGGTGCTAGAGGATTGAAATTTGGCATGAATATTAACCAACCGGAGTATACACGAGGAAAAATATTTTCATCCGTTTATCTATTATGTTTTTTTATCAGTGGTGCAAAACTAAGAAAAAAGAAGCCATTTGGAAATTTGGCTTTTTAGCTGCACTATAGCCCTATGCTGCACGAAGAAAAATGGAAGGTCAGTCTGAACATCTAGATGTTCAGACTGACTATCTTTGAGGGTCTGCTATAGGACAACTTTCTAGATGGTTAAAGTGACTAACTCTCTCAAGAAGGATAGAACAGAAGGTTCAAATCGATTATCTAAGAAAGTCGACTCGTTCATCTCGGGTGGCCGACTCGATCATCTCAGAGGGCCGACCTGATCATCATAGAGGGTCGATTTGCTCATTACGGATAGTCGACTTGATCATCTCGCGGAGGATCCACTTAATCATA
>JAUMHM010000048.1:3507199-3518290 GCA_032362435.1 Melikaiella ostensackeni
TGTTAGTTTATAATATGGATATCATATTAGAGTATAGTATACGCGGTTCTTAAAACTCAAAAATGACATCCATTTTTGCCTATCTCTTACGGTTTACGTTGAAAGCTATCAGAATTCTTTATAAAATGAGCCAGGATGAAGGTATTTTGTGTATTATTCAAGAAGA
The DNA here is from genome assembly GCA_032362435.1 of Melikaiella ostensackeni. Lineage (NCBI taxonomy): Eukaryota > Metazoa > Arthropoda > Insecta > Hymenoptera > Cynipidae > Melikaiella > Melikaiella ostensackeni. The sequence continues at coordinate 3,507,366 of JAUMHM010000048.1, forward strand.
TATTGCAAAAATAGTGCAAACTTCAATATTTGCTCAAAATTTAGAACCGCTGCAAAGTAGTTTGAAAGGCGCGTTCATTATATGGTGTATATTTAATTGTGATCATTTCATGAACGCGAATAAATTTCATACCTTAAATATTGGTGCATTTCAAAAATTTAGAATTTTTTATCCCCTAAACATTAAACAAATTGACAAATCTGTGTACATCATAATCTTATTTTGTCACACAGGCCTGTTAAATACATCATTCGACTTGTCTTATCATAATAAATAAATTCAGTCATTACAGTATTGGTATATTTACAAAATTAAGAAAGTTTTTCTCTTACAAACGTTAAAAAAATTTTAAATTATGTACATATCATAACTTTATTTGGCACAGAGGTCCGTTAAGCTGGCATAGCTACATTGTAAAAATAAATTCATAACTCGTAGTGAATTAAGGGCTGATTTAGGGCTAATTTAATTCCTTATTGTCAAATTTAATGCTCTGCATTAAAAAAAAAAGAAAAACGGTGGTGCTGCTAGCTTAACGTTAAGCTAGCAGCACCACACATCGAGAAAAACGACCTAGGCGATATTTCTTTGCATTATAATTTAGGGCTCATTTAGGGCTCACTTATGCCCTATTGCAAAATTTAACGCTCCGCAATTAAAAAAAGAACCCGTGGTCATGCTAGCTTAACGTTAAGCTGGTAGCACCACACATCGAAAAAAACGACCTAGGCGAGATTTCTTCGCACTAGAATTTAGGGCTTATTTAGGGGACATTTCAGTATCGCTATTACCGGAAAGTGCTCAGAGCCTATTTCATGACTTACTTCCATTTTATCCATTCTCTTCCTTATTCTTTCTTCTGCCAATATGTAATCTATTACCGTATCTCCTTTGCCTATAAACGTTACTTCCCTTTCATCTCCCTTCATATTTCCATTGCATATAAACCACCCCTCCTCTCCTAACAGTTTCAAAAGAGTTTTACGCTCCCGGTCCTGTTCCGTGTGCTTCGAATTTGTCCTAAGCGTCTTGCTTTCTTCATCCCATACCTCCCCTCCCCCCAATTTTCCGATCTAGGCATTTAAATCCCCCCTATCAACATCAACTCCTCATTCCTTTCCTCCATCCATTTCCTTATTACTCTCCATCCTTCTTCTTCTCCTGTCCTCGTATATACACAAACGATAGCCACCCTCTCTCTTCCTACTTTTATTCTTCTCACAAATCCCCCTCCACCTTTTCTTCTCTGTCGTCTGCTCTCTTATCTTCTATCAGTTCCTTTCTAACTCTTGGCACCATGCCGCCTATCTTCCTATCCCTCTCGTGTTCTTTTTTCGCTCCTTGCATCGTCCACACATACCCCTTCGCCAACATTCGTTTCAAGCCCTTCCAGTCCTTTTTATCCGCCCACGTTTTACTTAGCACTACCACATCCCATTTTTCCACAGCCTTCCAGAACTCTTTGTTCTTGATTTTATCCCTGGCCCATTGCAGAAAGCCACACTCACTTCTTTCTTTTTGTCTTTTCCCCTTCTCATTTCTAATCTCAGTCTCTCTTCCCTCACGAAAACCCCGCCTCCTTCTTCCTTCTCTCATTACCTTTCTCTCCCCTTCTCTCTTGTCCTGTTCCCTCTTCTCTCAGCTCTTCTCTCTCTTCGTTCCAGATCCACTCCATCCCATTCACCTATAACCTGTCTGTCCCTATCTAGACATTACCCTTATTTCTTCTCTCTATCCATGCTGTCCACTCGATCGTCCACTTCCTCTTTCTCTCTTTCCATGTCAAGTTCTCTTCAATTCTTTTATTCCTTCCTCTTAACGCTTTTTTCTCTTTTTTCACTCCCTACTTTTACTATGAGCACACTCGTTTTCCCTTCTGTTTTTCCTTCAAAAACCTTTTTTTTCGCTTTCTCTTCGTCTTCCAGTTTTGCTTCTATTTCATTCACCTGTGCGCGCATTCTCTCATTTTCCTTCCGCATTTTCGTATTGGACTCCTTCGCTAAATTTCCTACTGTCTTCTTCTCTTTATGTTCACTCCCGCCCTCTAATTTCCTAACCCTTTTCTCGAACAAGCTCATTTCACTTCTCTCTCTCTCTCTCTCTGTTTGCTCTCTATAGTCTCCAATTTCTTTTATACCTCCTCTTTCTCAACCTTCCAAAGAGCATCCCATTCCTCCCACTTCTCTCACTTTTTTAACTTCATTCCTTACTTCTTACCCCTGTGTCCTCACCCTGTCTAAACCTTTGCACATTTCCTCTCTGAACCCTTTGATAAGCGCCGCTAAGCCTTCTAAGCTACTGCCTTCTGACCTCTTTCTTTCGGGTGTTGTTCTCTGTCTAACCTTCTTTCATGTTTTATCTTTTCCCCCTTTCTCGTCTTCCACCTCTCTTATCCTTTTATTATCCTTTGAATTCTCTCCTTCGCTACTCGTCGTCATTGGTTGCCGCTACTTATCGAAAAATCCCTTTGCGTTAAACGACTTTTAAACGAGAAAAAGCAGTTGGAGAAGAGTAGGTATATGGAAGAGGTGGAAAAGGCAATAAGGGAAGGGAGGGAATGGGACGTGATAACGGGATAAGCAGAGAGGAGGTGAATAGGACGATAGCTAGGCTAAAAAGAAATAAGATAACAGAAGGGGATGACACAAGGAAATAAGGCTTTGAGATTTGGAGGTGAAAGGGTGAGAGAGAAAATGTGAAGGGTCTGTAACAAGGTTTGGAGAGGAGAAGGGCGGCTTAAGGAATGAAACTTGGGAAGGAAGAAAGGGAAATTAGTGGCTCTATTAGTGGACGTTGAAGCGGCGTTCGACTCGGTGAACAGGAGGGTGTTATGGCAGGTTTTGAAATAGAGAGGGGTAGATGAAGGTCCGATCGAGAGGATAAAGGAGATATTCGAAGAGACTAGGATAAGGGCGAAGATAGGGAAACAAAAAGGGGAGATTTTGTGGACTGGAAGGAGGCTCAGGCAGTGGTGTCCGCTGAGCCCACTATTGTTCAGCCTCTTGATCGCAGATTTAAAGGAGAAATTGATGCGTGAGAAGGAAATATTTAACTGCGAATTTGAGTAAGATGAAGATGATGTGTTTCAAAAAAGAAGGTCTAATGTAGAATACTAGTATGATTGGAAGATATACGGACAGACGGTTGAATAGGTGGAGGAATTTAGTTACCTAGGTTTCTGGTTCGAAGCGAAAGGAAGAGTATAGCTACAGGTGAGCAGAAGGTTTGAATGTACGAGCAAAGTAATGGGGCAGGTGTGGGGTATAGAGAAAAGAATGTTTAAATACGATTGGAAGATAAGAGTGTGGATATTCGATGCTTTAGTGTGGTCAGTACTAAGCTACGGAGTGGAGATCTGAGGATGGAAGGAGCACAGGAGAGTGGAAACTTTGCAGGAGAGATTCCTAAGATGATTAATGGGTGTGAGCAGAAGCTGCCCAGGATATATGTTGAGGAAGAAACTAGGTAGAGGAAAAATGAAGAGAGCATGGAACTCTTAAGAGAAGCGAGAAGGGGGGGAGTAGGATAGCACAAGCATGTCTGCGGGAAATGGTAAGCAAAGAGACGAGGAGTAACACGGAAAGATCAAGTTTCCCACCTTGATCTTTCCGTGTTACCCCTCGTAAGGGATGTGAGGAAGAGAGACAACAGAGGAGGAGAGAATGTGGTATATAATAGGTGAAAATAGAGAATGAATGGATAGTTAAGGAGGGAAAGAAGAGATGGAGAAAAATCGTGGAATCGAGGCATAACAGGTGGTATAGGGTAGTGAAGACGGAAGTAGAACTAGAATATTTGAGAAAGGTAAAAAGGAGAGTAAGTGGAACAACATTATATGATTTAGTTTGGGAGAAGGAATGAGAGAGTGTAGGTACTGGATGGATGAAGAGGAAAGGAGATGTAGAGTCTGCAATTACATACGAACTAGAATCTTGGGGCCATATTATATAAAAATGTGCTGGTGAGGAAATAGATAATGAGAGTGTGTATGACAGAATAAGGTGGATCTTGGATAGGAATGGATAAGGGGCAAGCTGGATGATGAGTCTGGAAGAGAGGAGAGAAAGCAAGGGGCATGTAGTAGGGAAAGGCCAAAAGGGTAATCCTATGCAAGTATCTTTAAGAAAGATTAAACTCACTCATAACGGAAATGGTAAAGGGAAACGAAAACCTCGGAAGCTCACTCGTTCGAATTTCATTTAGAGTAATTTTTAAACTCAAGTGATAGCTTATAAGTAGATTTTAAGGTAGTTTAGGGTAATGTAAGTGGTTGTAAAAGAATTTAAAGGGAGCAGTGGCCCCCCAAACCCGTAAATGGGAGATAATAAATCACATACATACAAAAAGCATCTTTAAATTGTCGGGGGGGACGTAGTCGGAAAAAACCCGGGAATTTCAAATTGGCTGATCACTTGACACCCTGAACTCGGTATTTTTCTCTAAATATGTATTTTTTAAATCCAGAGATTGTCTAAATATGTTTTCTCTGTATAGTTAAAGGAACTAGCATTGCAGTATTACAACTGTGGAGATAAGTATCCAGTGAATGAATTAGTCAAAGGTTTAAAGGAAAAACGTCACAGGGCACTAATGAAGCATCATAATAAAAGTAAGCATTGCACTCGGATTTTAAGTGATGGAAAAGTTCATAATAGAATTCCCGTCAGTGTTGAAAAATGGATAAATGACACTTGCTGCGCCAAAATAGTAATGAACAAATGTTTACTCTGCAAGAGAAAAATTACTCGTGGAGAAGCGGATAGGCCCGTTTGTAACGTTCCTTTAAAAGAGTTTAGTCAAGTTTGCCTGGAAAAGGATATCTTTAGTCTACCTTCCAAGTGGAAGCACCAGAGTGATTTTTGCTGTGATTACAAAAAAGGTTTACAAAACAAGGACAAGAAATTCCACAGGTAGAATTTTATTTAAATTATTTAGGGTTGCTACAGGTCAGGAATTCTGGAAAGTCAGGGAAGGTTAGGGAATTTAAAACTAGTCAGGAAAGTTTAGGGAATGTCAGGGAAACCTGAAGTTTATAAAATTCTGTATGACTATTATCACTAAAATTGTGTAAGATAAATTTAGAAACAAAATTTGTTTTGCCTTAACATTATTGATCTCTTAGGTGTAATGTTTTTTTTTTTATACGGGAATGAAGAATTTATAACTGTCAGGGAATTTCAAAACTGGGATTTCGTAGCAACTCTGTTATTGATCTTGTTTTTTATAATGTAATGAAAAATAAATTCATCAGTTTTAGTGATGACAAGTTTGACGAAAGCGATCCATATTCAGCAAATGCGATTCAGCAATTTTTCTACAAAGAACAGTGTGAAAAATTGCTTACTGGAAATAAATATCACCGACCAGTATTTCCGAGAGATTATGAAGAAGAGCCAAGCATCAATTTGACTCGTGCGAGATGCAAAGTCAACAAAACTCTTTCCTTTATAGCCGTCGATAGTCTATATTTTTTTCACTATGCCGAAGGACTTGGAGTTGATGTTTTAAATAAAAGAGACAAGACTGCAGTCGTTATTCTAGATCCTACTGTAAGTTAAAAAAATATTAAATACTAGTAGTAAATGCGTTTACGTCCCTGGATTTTTATTTTTTAATATTAAAAATATAAATTTGAAAATCCCTCATTAAACAATTTTTAGGTATTAGGAGTTTTAACACTTCTTGAAAAAAAAAATAATTTCAAGTTTAAAGCTCTTGAAATTAAAAAAATATATATATTAAATAATTTTGAATTGAAAACGTTTCAAATCAAACAATTTTAGATTAGGTAATTTTTTAAAAAAGGACAATATTTCGAACAGAATGAAAAGGAATTGAACTTGTATCATTTCTAAATAAAAGCGTTTAAAATTGAACAATTTTAAATTGAAAGTGTTTGAAACTGAAAAAATTGTAATCAGAACCTCTCAAAATTGCAAAATTTAAGACCTAACTTCTGAAAATTGGACAATTTCATTGAAAGGAGTTGAAATGGTATCATTTCTAATTCAAAGCATTAAAAACTGATCAAAGTTGTTTTCAATTTAAGAATCTAGAAATTGAATGATTCCAGTCTCAACTTTCGAAAATAGGACAATTTCAAAACGTTCAAAATTGAATAATTAAAAATGTAAAACTTTTGATTTTAAATAATTTCCAATTCGAATCGATTAAGATTTGACAATTTGAAATTGAAAACTAAATTCAATGTTTCAAAGTCAAAGCTTCTGAAATTCTAGAATTTCACATTGTTATTACATAAAAAATTATAATTTAACATTAAAATTGATTAGACCATTTTTTCTAAGATCAACAAATAAATTCACCGTTCAAAATGGAAAAGCTTTCAATTGTAAGCCTTTAAAATTGAATTATTCTGAAAAAACGTGCAAACTAATATAATTTTAAATTGATCAAAAATTAACATTGATCAAATTGTTAATTTTACTCTTCTGAATTCAATCATTTCAATTTAAGTTGCAAAATTGAAACTTAATGAAAGGGAAACATTAAAAATTCAGCGTTCAACATGAAAATTTAGAACTCTAAAATTGTAACCATTCAAAATTAAAGATATAATTCAATTACTGAGGTATCAATTTCAGATAGTTAACTTTTTATTTATTTTAATTAGAAGCAACACAATTTTTAACCTTTTATTCTCATATCGTTTGATTTTTAACTCTTCATTTAGATTTATTATTAATTCTTGAAATCTTCCAATCAAATATTTTTCAATTTTAAAGGATTCATTTTTTTTAAAATCTTCAACTAAAAATCAGACAATTTTAAGATTTGAAATGAATTAAACTTAAACAAAATATTAAATTCTAGCGGAGTTGAAAGACGTTCCTTTCTTCATAGAAAATTTTATTTCATGTCATATTTAAAAATGTCCCATCATGTCTTAGAGACGTAAAAATAGTTTTAAGATTTGATTAGTCGAATGGGTTGGTACGATAGATTTCTGGTTTGCGGATAGCAAAATGGAATATTCTGTTAGAACTGATCAGAATGACTAAAATGAAAATCTTAGATAAAAATTGTATAATTTTTAGATATTAAAATGAAAATTAAATATTAAAAAAAAGAATAAAAACAAGATCTCTGTGAATCTAATTTTTGAAATTGCACAATTTTAATTTTTTCAATTCGAAATGGTTTTTTTTTTAAATTGAGTTTGAAATGTTCAATATTTTGGGATATTTTCAACTAAAAAACAATTTATTTTTCAATACCACATAATTCAGAAAAAAGCTTAAAAAACTTGAACTCTTTAAACTCTTCTCATTTTTAAGGCTTGAATTTGATAAACTATTTTCTTAATGTTTCCTTATTTTGAATTTATTCTGGAGTCATTTCATTCAAAATTGTTTAATAACTGAAAATTGTACAACTATCAAGTCTTTCAATTTGATATTCTACGATTTCGAAGAATTACAAAAACCAGACAATTTTCTAAGTTTGAAATTGAAACCAAACAATATAGAATATTTAAGTCTAAAATTATTAACTTTAAAACTGACTAAAATTGAAACTCTACAATTAGGAATATTTAGGTTTAAAATTCTTAAATTTAAAACTGACTATCAAGGCTTTGAATATGAAATTTTGAAAGTTTCAAGAGTGAAATTGTCCTGAGATATTTAATATTTGAATTTGAAACTATTATCGATTCGAAAATATTTCAATTTAAAATTTTTGAATCATTAAGGCTGTCAATAAAAATTATTGTACAATATTAGCATAATTAATAAAATATTGATTTTTCAACCTGAAGGTATTAAAAAAAAAACCTAAGCTTTTCTTCTTTTAGTAAAAAGAAAAGAACCCTTAATTCAAAGACGTCGAAATTAATTCTTGACCTTCATTTTTTACCCTCCCCTTCAGTAAATGTGTGTCGCAACGACAACATTTTTTTTTATAAACTATCATACTCATACGTTATGCTGTGCCACCGTTCAAATATTATTAATCAGTATGTATCATATTAATAGTATCAAGTGACATGCAAAGTGATTAGGTAGATTTTTTATTAAAAAAATATGATTTCTGTAAAAAAAAAAAAATTCTGTCATTTTCACTGTTCAAAATTGAAGAATTTTAAATATTGTGAACCTTTAAAGCTTAATTATTCTAAAAACGTTGAAAATTACATGCTTTCTAATTTGAAACTTTCAAAATTAATAAATTCAAACTTGAAGTGTTAGAAATTAAAAAATTCCAAACTCTGTTTAAAAATTAAACCATTCTTAAATTAGGATCGTGAAACTAAGTTGTTAAAGCTATTAATTTTCAAATTGTGTATCACGATTTTTAAAATTCAATCATTTTATTCTAAAGTGCAAAAGTAATAACTTTAAAATTAATAATAAAGCATTTCTGTGCTAGAGGAACAACTTCGTGTTGCTTCAAGTGGAAGGACAAATACTACTAAATAAATAAATACTAAACGAATACTAAAATGTCATATTGACATGACAGTAAAAGTCGCGAGACAAAAAACACGCGAAAAGCGAGCGGAAACATAGGAGCTTTAAAGTCATTCAAAGTAGACAAAGTGAATGAATTAATGAATTTGGAGATTATTATGATTAATTAATCATAAAATTAAACGTTTGAAATGCTTTTCTTCTTGAAGTAATATGTTTTCTCTTGTAGCAAGAAAGTCAGTACGTTTTAAGGGAAGATTTCAGTCAGAATACTCTTGTAGAGTTTATAAATAATTACACAGAAGGATTATTGGAACGGACTTTACGTTCTGATAAATCTAGACGCTTTGTTCATTCAATTAAGAAAGCCAGGGAGTGCAAAATTTTCGGAGAGTCGACTGTTTGTGTGCCTGAATTAACGACTGAAAATTTTCTACAAACTGTTTTGGATCCTAAAAAGGTTGGTTGTATTTATTGTGTTTATGTCTGTATATTTTGTATATATTTTAGTGCAAGTTTATATAACATATAGACTGTTTTATAATTTTTTGTATTTTTTAAGGATATTCTAGTGATGTATCACTCTCCTTATTGCGCATTCTGCAGTGCAGTAGCGTATGTGTACTTAAGTGTGGCGCATTACTTATCGAAAATGGATCACCTTGTGTTTGTCAGAGTTGATGGCGATAATAATGATTTACCATGGCAATATAGCATGGATCGGTATCCTTCGATACTCTACTTTCCAGGAAGAAGGTTAGTCATAGAAAACAAGTAATGAAACCATGGTGACTGTAGGTCAGGGAAAACCTGGAAATCAGGAAATTATGTTGGTCAGGGAAAATCAGGGAAAAGTCAGGGATTTGGGAAAAAGCTTATAAAAGTCAGGGATTTTCTATAAGAGAAACTATAAACAGCCGTCAAGAATAATAAATTTTTATTAAAAATTTGGAGAAATTTGAATTCTGGGCTTTAAATATAATGGGTCAGGGAAAAGTCAGGGAATTTTGAAAATGAAGTTTTGCGTCCACTCTATTTCACGTAAACCCGAACTTTAAATAGTTCTAAACAATTCCTTGTTGCCCGTAGGAATTCGGAAGTTTTGTTTTTTCCGAGAAAGTAACTCAAAGTCAAAAAAATGTGTACTAAATAAAAAATAAATTTCAAAGAAGTTATAGCTGTTTATAGACCACCATCCAAAAATTCGAATCTTCACCTCACCGCAAAATTGAAATTTTGAAAAAAAATTCCCTGTTGCTTCTAGAACGTTTGAAATTTAGTTTTCTCCAAGAAAATTACTATTTATAAGCCAAAGAAACTATTCCAAACGAAAAAATAAATTCCAAAGAAGCTGTAGCCATTTATAGATCGCCATCAGAAAATTTGGATTTTCACCTCACCACGAACTTTGAAATATTCTAAAAAATTCCCTGTTGCTTCTAGGACGTCGGAAATTCTGTTTTCTCCGAAAAAGTAACCATCTGGAATCCAAAGAAATTATGTTCTAAATGAAAAAAATAAATTTCAAAGAATTTGCAGCTATTTAGAGGCCACTATCGGAAAATTCAAATTTTCACCTCACCATGAACTTCGAAATTTTCTAAAAAATTCCCTGTTGCTCCTAGGAGGTCGGAAATTATGTTTTATCTTCAAGAAAGTAACTACTTGGAAGCCAAAGAAACTCTGTTTTAAATGAAAAAAGTAAATTTCAGGGATCACAGTCCATCCCTTTTTTTACTTCATCCCCTTGTTTTCCCCTTCCTCTTTTTCCCCTTAAGTTTCTAAAATCGCCTCAAATACCTAAAATCCAGAATTCTGACCTTTGTTCCCATTTTTTTTACAAAGTTTTGATTGATTTTTCGAGAAGTATAGATAGAAAATTAAGAATCAGAAAACAAGACGCGTTCCAAGATGATTTTGGTATTTAATTTTTTTTCTGACTTGGAAGAGAAACTCTTTTGTTTTTTACATGTTTATTGAGTTGAAGACGAGAAAATTTTAGTTTTTAATATTTTTTGAATTGTCAGAGGGATATTTTATATTTCTAAGATTTTTATCGAGTGGGAAGGGAGGAAAATTGTTTTTTTAATTCCTTTTTTGAGTGGAAGAGAGACATTATGTTTATTTTTAAGATTTTTATAAAGTTGGAAGGAAGGAAATTTTGGTTTTCAATTTTTTCTGAATTGGAAGAGGCACTTTTTTGTTTTTAACATTTTTATTAAGTTGGAAGGGACGAAATTTTGGTTATTTGTTTTTTCCTGCATTGAAAGAGTAAAATTTTGATGTCTTCTAAATATTTTTCTAAATATTTTTTTCATAGTATTTTCTTCTATCAGCGAGATGTTTACTTTCCTTCGTTGCCGAACAACTAAAAAAACATTATTATAATACGCGTCTTTTTCATGATTAGTTCGCGAATGTAGCGAGACTCCTATAAAAGGAGCCGAGCTGCGAGCGGGGGGGGGGGGGGGGGGGGGGGGGGGGGGGGGGGGG
>JAUMHM010000048.1:3586912-3597884 GCA_032362435.1 Melikaiella ostensackeni
TATCTTTAAATATGGGACAAGAAATATCGATTTCAGGACTAGCTTTGTCACGTGACCTATGTATAACATGGCCTTAAGTTAGGTATTTCAGGCAAACTAGGTGTATAATATCGTTGTTTCAGGTTAGGCGGGGAAATCCAAAATGTCTGAACGCTGAGGGCTAAACAGTAACACCAATTGCATGGGACGAAACTCAGTTTTTTTAAGAGCTTGGAAAAAAATAATTTTTCACCATAAGTGAATATCGACAATATTTTTTAATTTTCAAAATCTATTCAATCAAATAATAAAATAGATAATTTTTTGTCACGATTTTTTTATTTAATCCAGTAGCTTTTGTAAAATAAAAAATAATGTCCCTATACAATTATGTTGAAAAAACATTTTTTTCATGTTATTAAAAAAATAAAGTTCCGTCTGATGCAATTTGTATTTTTGCTTGGCCCTCGGCGTGCGGCCATTTTTCCAGATGACGTCACTTCTGCAAATACCTAATTTAGAATATTTAAATTGTAAACTATTGAATTTTAAACTGACTATTGAGCCCTTCAATATAGAATTTTGAAATATTTAATGGTGAAATTCAATTTGAAGATAATTATCATTAATTAAAATAGTTGACTAGTCCCTCATTTGACTAGCTTGTTTCCGGCATCTACCCCCTCTTCCTAGCCCGCTTCACCAAGGAGTCAAGGACACCACAAAGTTCCGCCGTCCGCCATTGCGCCATTCGCCATTTTTCCCGTCTCGCCTGTTCTCAGACGTCTCCGACTTTTCATCTTCTAGTTTGCATTTCACGTCGAAAGTTGTAAAAATCGTGTGAAAATGAGTTACGGTCGACCACCGCCCCGTATCGACGGTATGGTTTCCTTAAAAGTGGACAATTTGACGTATCGAACGACGCCGGAGGATCTGCGACGCGTTTTCGAGAGATGCGGTGAAGTCGGGGATATTTACATACCTCGCGACCGTTTTACCCGAGAAAGCCGTGGATTCGCTTTCGTCAGGTAAGTTAAGCTCAAATGCTGTTATTAAACATTTTCTCTCAAGAATTTCATCTTCTATCCTAATAAACTACGAAGTTTTTCCTCTTAAACGATTTCGTGACGTCATCCAACGCTTTGACACCGCTACTTTTCTCTCATTTAAAGATAGTCTTTCAAGCGTTGCCAAAAATTCGAACCAACTCTAATCTAAAAATGTTATTACAAGTCGCACATTTGGTATTTTCTCTTCTTAAAAGTTCGTATGGTTTTGACCTTGGCAACGTGTACCGAAATTTCGATATGAGTAGCGGAATTTTTTCGGTACACATACACCACTGCCTATAATTTTACTGAGTTTTGCAATCTTGAGTCTAAGATGTTTGAGCTGTGATTTATTGTATATTTCTACTGTAATTAGTAATCTCCCTCCAAAATTCTAAATTTTGTATATTACTTTAAAATAAAAGCTTTAATGCAGTGTAGTGAAAATTTGTAATATTGACATCACTTACGTTTAACGAAAAAGTTTCGTAACCTACGACCATCTGTGACATCTGCAGCAACTGAGCTTTTCAATAATTATAAAAAATGAAAAGTTATTATTTAACTTTTACTTAAATATTTAATAATAATTTTGTGTGTATATATATATATATATATATATATATATATATTGTTGTTTGACCAATTTTTTTAAATTACATATATATATTATATATTAAATACTATAAAATATTATTGTTCAAATAAATAACTGAGGTGTATTTTAAAGTTTATACTGGCCTATATTTGCTTTTTTTAATTATTAAACATCTTGAATTAATAGCAAACTATAATTTTTGAAGGTCATGTTTTTTGTCACGGACTTTATATATAAATTGTATTCTCTGCACTATGGTGCTTTTTATTTACTTTTTTTGAAAAACTTGAAATTTCATAAATTTCCAATATGGGGGACCCAACAATTTGTGTAAAAAGTTGAATTTTCTATACATATTAACTAAGAATGGTAAAAAAAATCAAATAAAGTATGACGGATAGGAAAACAAAATTTTTTGAAAGAAAAGTCCAAGTTGGCGGTCAGTTAAATATTCCAAAAGTAATTCGTTTTTTGCAGTTTTCAATTAAATGTTTTCAAATCTTGCTTTAAATCCTATATGGCGGTCGATCAAAAATTCCAAAAATAGCTCATTTCTGCAATTTTCATTGAAATATTTTAAAACTTTGCTAGAAAGAGAAGTTTGACTAGAAAAATCATTCGATGATCCCAGACGTCCAAAGTTTTGAAAAAAATCCAATATGGTGACCAATTAAATATTCCAAAAGTAGCTAATTTCTGCAGTTTTCAATTAAATATTATTAAACTTTGTTAGAAAAAGAAGTTTAACTTCAAAAAGGAAAGTTTTGGCAACAAAAACTGAAACTAAAAAGAAGGACGTTTCACGTTTAATGGGCCCCTATTTTCAACAAAAAATTTGAAATAAAACCTTAGAAATGACGAGAGGTATTTCTGATATATTGTGGACTTTTTGCTGATAGAAATTCGTTACAAAAAAAGTTTATTATGCCTAGAGAATAAAAACTGTAATTGCAGTAAAAACCCATCAAATATCTGAAATATTTTTTTAGCTCAGTTAGATAAATATAAATTTAAAAAAACAACTGAGTACTCAGTACTTGACAAATTTACTGCATTTACATTTTTTATGTTCTGCAGATATCCAAATTCCTGGTAGCAGAAATGATTCTCTTGTCGTTTCGAATGTGTTAATAAAAATTTTGTTGTTGAAAACATTTTGTGTACATTATCAACTCTATTCTTAGAAACACAATAAATTGTTACGAAAATAATTGATATAAGAAAGCAGTTTTTGAATTAAATTTGTACGGGAATTATCAAAGAGTCTGCGGGAAATGTACGGGAATTATAGTGGATCTCCGCTGGACGTCCTGGAATCTGGATGATCCCTGAAGTCCAAAATTTTGAAAAATCCAAGATGGGGTCCACTCCAATTTTCAAAATTGTTCTACTTTTATACTTTTCAACGGAATCATCCTAAAGTTCATCTACAGCAACTAAGCCTTTTTAATAATTTAAACAGTAAATGGAACTTTGCTTAAATGTTTATCTTAATTATCAAACATCTTGAATCTTGAATTAATAGCAAACTTGTATCATTCTTGTAGGGAATGTTTTTATATATTAATTCAGGTTTGCTACAGGTCAGGGAATTCTGAAAAGTCAGGGAATTTTCAATAAACTGAAGTTGAAGTTTATGAAATTCTTTATGAATGTTACCACTGAAAGTGTTTAAGGTCAATTTAGGAATAGAAATTTTTTTGCATTAACATTATTGATTTCCTAGGCGGATCCTAAGTTTAAGGTGGTTTCTACACCTGAAAGTAAAATTTATAACGGCCAGGAAAATTGAAAAATTGGTCAGCGAAAATTCAGGAAATTTCGAAGTTTGGATTTTGTAGGAACCCATGTTGAACTAACAAACAAATTTATTTCAGATTTTATGACAAGAGAGATGCTGAGGACGCGCTAGATGCCATGGATGGGCGGCTTTTAGATGGCAGGGAGCTAAGAGTACAAATGGCTCGATATGGCAGGCCAACTTCGCCACACAGAAGTCGTGGCAGTCGTCGACGTGGTGGAAGGTAAATATTTGATCTCTATATTTAGACTCAAGAAATAGCCGTCGTCTCTCGGACAGAAGATAAGACTAGAGAGAAATCAAGATTTTCACGTTTTAACGTAAAAGTGAGATTCATTCTATTCTTTCAAATATGCGATTTTTCAGTTCCAACGAGAAACGCTGAAAATTATGATTTTTAATCCCCTTCAATTGTAAACCTTCAGATATTTTTATTTATTGTTTTTAAAGTAATTATTAAGTAAAAATGTTTTAAAAAGACTGGATTGCTCAATTTACATCTTTAGGATTGATTCTGACTTGGAAGAGGAAATTTTTAAGAAAAATTATAAATCTAACTTGAAACAAAGAATTTTTGAAAAGAACTATGATTCTGACATGGAACGCGGAATTTTCCAAAGGCATTAAAATTCTTAGTTAGGACATAGAAAGTTTGGGAAGTAGTTTAATTACCAAATCGAAAAAATAAAAAATTGACCGGGAATTTAAAATTATCCGTCTGGTAGACAATCTGATTTTACTCTTTCTATTCCCTCTAGTGGGTATCAACTTGAAGGAAAAACCGCATATTCATTGGAATACAGAATCTAAATTTTTCTCTATTCTCTTACCGGGCTGTGTGTAATTTGTTGCATTATTTTTCCTGGCTGGACTTAGAGATCATTTTAATTTAAAAAATAGTTGCGTAATACTGAAAATGACATACTAGTTGATAATCAAGATTGAAATTTTATTTTCAGGTCACGTAGCCGCAGCAGGGATCGTCGACGCTCCCGATCTCGATCCCGGTCCAGGTCACGAAGTCGTGACAGGGATCGCAAGCGTTCTTACAGTCGCAGTCACAGCCGTTCTCGATCTGACAGCAAAAGCTCTCGAGGAAAGTCCCATTCCCGAAGCAAGTCCCCTGATAGACAGAAGGACAGTCGTTCCAAATCTAGGTAAATTTTTGACTTGCGGTTATGTTAATTTAATATTGCTGAAAATTCATTTTTCTTAAAATATGCCCGTCAGAGAGTTTGCTGGTTTACTGTAAATCCCAGCAAAAAAGAAAGTGTTGATACGAATTGAATTGAAAAGACTTGACTGACTAAAATACGGTTGTCAACCTTGGCGACTTTTTTTTCTATTTGTCGAGTAACCTTTTGCGGTTTGGCGACAACTATGGCGATTTAAATTTACTGTTAACGATTTGTCGACGATCCGGCGATTTTAAACATTAGTGTTAGCGATCCAGCGATTTTAAAGAATGTTTGTATGCGAAAGTGTCCTTGTTGTCGGACATTTTTGCTAAATAGATAAAAGATTCACAAGCACCTGCACACAAAATTTTGGATTCGTGGGCAATGACGGATACTTGTGACACTTCCCCTATTTGTGATTTCTGGCAATATTTAATAATTGGCGAATAAATGGCGAATAAAGCGTCAAGTTTGTTGGCAACCGTAGACACTCCGAGAATCCCGCTTTTGTAACAATGACTCATTGAACCAGTGTGTCATTTCGTGTAAATTTGAGAAGGCGGTATTTCAGTTTTGAATCTTTTTATGCGTACAAATACAGCGCACAGGTTTAAGGTCATAGGGTGACGAGCGACCGGGGAAAATCATGGAATTTTAAAAATCTGGAAAAGTCGGGGAGTTTCAGTAGAAGTCAGGGAATATGAAAAAGTATACGAGGACTGTCAAAAATAAGATGAAATTCGTGAAACAAAGTAATTTTCTGCCAATAACGAAGATATGAATCCGATGCGAAAAAAATTACTTAGTTTCATGAATTTCATCTCAATGAAAAGGTACTTCGTAGACTCAGATAAGAAAGAAAGAAAAAAATGTAGTCGGGGAATTTCATCTTTCGGTCAGGGAAATTTGAAATCCGTTTTCGCTGGCCACCCGGGGTCAGCGAATTCTCTTCAATGCGTCAGCACGAATTTACTTCTGTGCCTGCCAGTTTGTTATAATTCGAGCGATTTGAAATTAAATTCCAATTCGTCTGGATTCGTCAGTGCCCAAACATTTCAACATTGGTCATTGCGTTTTAATTCGTGAGAATGAAAGTCGTACTCCAATTCGTTGCAGTTTGTCAGGACGAATTAAAGTAAATTTTAGTTTTTAGTTACTAAATTATTCAAATATATTAAAGATATTTAATATAATGATGGGAATGTTATATAATAATAAATGCGGAACTCTCAGCTCAATTCGCCCCAATGTGTCTCAGTTCGTTTCCACGCTTCAAAAAACGGGATTCACACGCATTCAAAAAATGTTACTTAACTCCAATTGTTATCAATACTTTTTTTCTGCTGGGATGTAGAATAAAACTGCACTTGATTAAATTTACGATTTTTTTATTTTATAGGGACTGAACTGCTACAGAATAAATTGGAGGTAATCTGTAAACAGGCATAGTCGAGATGTTCCTGTGTGAAAGCAGAATATTCTGAAAAAGGTATTCTATTATTCTATACCTACACAATACTTGGCACATTCAATCCCCTCTTATTCGCGTATTAACTATGGTGACTAATTTTTGGATAACAAAAAACTAGGATGGATAATTTATTGTAATTCTAAAGCATGTCTTTGTTGACACATATCCTCATTCAGAATTAAAAGCTTAATGCTAAAGTACTTTGCTGTTGTACAAACAGCGCAGATTATCTTACCAATTACCTTTTGCGGCTAACTCGAAGCACTCAACATTTTGAACGACGTTAACCATCACGAAAATAAAATTGCATTTCGATCAGGGCAAGCGAACGCTTTTGTGAAATTATTGTTCACAAGCAAGATGTGTTTTTTTTGTTATTTTTTTTGTAATCCTAGCAATATGTACTGTGTACTCGAAAAAAATGTATATTTGATCGTAAACGTCCCATTTTCAAGGTATTTTTTTTGTTTTCAATATTTCAAATCAACGCTCTTGCTTAAATGTATTATACTGCCATAGCTAGAAACCTCGAAATTATGTACTTTTAATTTAGAACGTAATAGTCAACTTTTACAAAAGCTTTATCCAAACAGTTTTCTACACATTATAAAGTCGAGGTTTCGGCGAGTTTGTCCCTTAGTTTTCTTTTTTAAAAGATTAATCTAAAACAGGGATTTCTACGTCTGTAGCAACCGTAGATACTAAGTTCACCGTTTCTGTATGAATTCAGGAAATTATACATATGTAAGTTTGTCATTTATAATAAAGCATAGTGATTTGTTTGAGCCACAAATATTTTTTGAAACTAGTTACTTGTCAGTCGATCTTAGCGATCGAGGTAGACCAAATTCTTTGCGTAATTTTATAGATGCAAAGCTATATTTTTATTTTCACTCTGGAATAATTCAGTCATAAAAATATCGATTTTAGTGTTTACAAATCTTTCCCAGGTTTAAATGATCCGATTTATTTTCCGTGACCTGAGGAATTATCTTTTTCTCCTCACCTCGTCTCTAAGTAAATCTTGAGGTCTGAATCACACGGTCTGAAATGGTTATTCTCTTGAACTAAGTTGTTATTTTATGGTGCCACAGGCGGTGGAAAGGAGTGGCGTGGCGAGTGTAGCTGAGAGTAGCTGATGATGGGGTAGCTGAGAGTAAGCAGTAAGCAAGCCGAGTAGCAGGGCTGTTGCAGTAGCGAGCAGGTTCGCGTTTGGGGGGTGCAGAAATAGCACGAGTACAGTCGAGCCGAAGTGTCCGAAGCAGTACGAGCCGTTTCGACTCACAAGTGGAAAGTAACTTCCGTTCCTAAAAAACTTTGTTTTCAGTCATGGGGAGTGTACTCATTGTGAAACAACAACAAGGTGTTTTTGGGCGAGGATGATTTTTGTCCCGAGAGACGTCGGCGAGTCGAAACCGGAGTTGCAGGCGAGCCGACGTCTGAGGGGACATAAATCATTTGAGTCAAAAATCAAACAGTTATTTTTTCCGCCAGGCATGCAGACGTTGCTTTTTGATTGCTTCTTTCGGTCGGTAAAGTGGGACTTGATATAGTCGGTACTTTTTATGGCAGCTGAGATGCGCACTTCAGACTGCATATCAAAACTGCATTATAATAGTATATTGTGTACCTAGGAGGTAAAAAGACGTTTGCCTCCTTGGTGCACGTGATGTAACAAGGTCCCTCTGTTGTATAAGCGGCTAATTTCATAATCAAAAAGATGCTGATAAAACGCGTAGATCATGTCTGCGTTACGTAAAGACCTTTTGCTATAGTCTTGATGCGCAGTTCGAAGTGCGCATATGACAGCAGCTGCCGTAAAAAGTTCTAGCTATATAAAGTGCTACTTAACCGGACCAAAACAGACGTCATAAAGCGATTTTTTTCATTCCTATGGCAGAAGAAATTAATTAAAAGATAATAACAACTCGTACAACTAAACTTTAAAGGCATTGAAGGGTTAACAACTACTAGATTCAAGGGTACAACTGTTTCTGAATTCTCTTAAGGATGTACTTATATGTACAGTAGGGCGGTGTGCATTTTTTTTTCAAATTCGGAGGGGGTCCAAAAGTTGTAGTTCGGTTTCTGTATTTCCCACAAAATGTTATAGGAATTTTTTGTTATTTTAATAGATGAAAAGCTATTATTCGTGATTTTGAGCTTTAACGTGATTGCGCCAACATAAGATATTTTTTTTATCTGTAACTTTTTGTGGGAAATCTTACTACCAAACTACGACGAAAAAATTCGCTCCACCCTAACGTACATTCAATCTGACAATTGATTCAACCTTTATCATGATTTATAAAATCGGCGAAAATAGACCCAATGTTAATTACTACGAAATTTGAAGGAGAAATCTCAGGGTGCCTACTAACCTGGAAATGTCAGGGAATTTCGTTGGTCGGGAAAGTCAGGGAATTTTTTCGAGCGTGCTTAAATTTGTTTTAAAAATTGTAATATTAAATTAAATAGCGATGTTTTTCATCTGTAAAAGTAAATTTGTATTAATGGATTTATACTTGCTTAAATTAAACTTCTTTTTAACATTTTTACTAATTTCAGGAAAATATATTTTTTTGAAAATATTAATATGTTAAATATTCACTGAATTTTAAGAACCTATGAGAATAAGAATTTTTTTTTAATTATCAAATTCATGGACTTGAGCAGCAATTTCAAAAATTAATTAATTATGTTTTTTTAGTATATCATTCATTTCATTAATTATTTGATAGTGATAATACGAGTATACCACATTCAAGAATACACTAGAGCTCCATATAATCGCATCCGATTTACGAATTCCTAGAACTGTTGGTCCACGCAGTTCCTCAGCGGGCAGGGAGTGTCAACAATGCGTCGCCACCAGGTACCGATTTACGACCAAGGCCAGTGTGAAGCAACTACCGAAACTGCTCTTATATGGGAGCTCTAGTGTATCTCGTAATCATATTTTCCATGAAAGCTCGTATGATTAAGAAATTACTTGTCCTTTTATGAAGTTACTTTCGTAAGTTGAAGAACATCGTTTTTTTCTAAGTGGCCTTCAAAAAAAGATTGTTTAGGTTGACGTTGTTTATTTAACAAATGTTATATGGATTTTTGTGTTTTGACTTCAATTTTGGATATAAGCTGCAATTCTTATACAATCCTAATGATCAAACCTGATTTTATTCCTTGACAAATTCTTTACAGTCTTGTTTGGTTGGATTTTATTGAAAACATTTTTTTATAAATCATACGGTTTTTATGTTTGTAAACAAATGTTCTAAATAATTTCAATAATACCCAAGCAAACAGCATTATGACGAATCTTTAGAGAAATAAAATCAGCTCTTGATCATAAGGAATCAATAAAAATTGCACCTTTTAACTAAAATTGGAGCTAAAACACAAAAATCCATTTAATTTTTGTTATTTAACAATTTCAACCTAAAGAACTTTTCTATAGCACACTTAGATTTATCCTTCAAAATTCGCAGAAATTAACGTTGGTTCTATTTTCGTCAGGTTTATAAATATTTTCCAAATGCTCATTTTTGAAGTGGACTGCGCGTAGTGAACGTCCTTAAATTCTTTGAATTCCCTTAAATTCTTGTTTATTTTCTTTAGTTCCCCTTGAATTTAGTGCACGCCAAAATTGCGAACACCAAGAATGTGTTTTACTTGATTGTATCTGGAATGTAAAACTATTTTCCGATGAAAAATAAAATTTTCGATTAGAAAAGCTAGGAATGCAATCATGTATACATGTTTTTTTTTACACTAAAAACTTTTTATCCGAAGCCGATAGCATTAAAAAAAATGTGTAGACAATTCAAATAATAATATTTATTTGCACTATTTTTTTCTGCTGCATAAAACTGAAAAACCAATGTTTACCTCTTAAAATCGACAAATCAAGTTTTTCAAGTATCGAAGTAAGATAAAAAATAGTAAGGGGGTATTTTTATCAGGAAAAAATTGTGCTGTGTTGACTTTTTTCATATCGCTTCGTTTTCGCGAAAAATTGGAAATTTCTATTTCTTGAAATTAAAAATTGATTTTTTCAAAATTCACTCCGGCGAAGATTGTTTTTTCTTATTGGAAAATAGTTGTAAGTATCTCAGATACAAAAAAAATCAACAAAAGTATTATTGGTGTTCGCACCTTTGGGTTAAAAGTCATTTCAACCGAACCGTGCCCCTCGAAAGGCATTTTATATCATAGTTATATGAATATTTTATATTCTATTTTGTAATGGGTTTAAACCTTTTGGAAATTGCTGTATTTAAAGGACTGACTAAGTTAAGGCCGTATCATATTTACCCTATTCCTACTTTACCGTCATTTTTTTTTAAAAACGTCCACACGAAATGAGATAGCAAGTTAAAAATTTAGGAAATTAAATTAAAAGCACTAAGGAACATTTGTATGGTCCTACATTTTTAGGATTACATAAAAAAATCAAAAATGATCTTCTTCTATAATTTTAAACATTTAGGACCATACAAGCGTAAAAAAAATGTCGATAATGTAAGAGTTGGGTTAGTATGACATGGCCTTGAGTTGATTTAAACAAATTCGATATTTCCATGAAATTTATTTCACTGTCCTAATTTTATTGTATACTTGAAAAGGTCAAAATAATTATTTCTTGTTTTGCTCGGCACACACTCCCCTCAGGTTGAAGTAATTAAATTTACCTTTAATTGAAGATTTTTCTGCAATTTTTGCATTAATTTTACTTTCTTAAAAAAGATCTTTTTTAATATGCTACGAAAATTTCTTAAGCAGGAATTTCGAAGTTTTCATTCGGAAATAAAAAAATGCAATGTTGCTACCACCTCGCAGTCTACCGCATGGGAAAGGGAAGGGGGTGTGGGTCTTTGTTATCTCTGTACATGTTGT
>JAUMHM010000048.1:3603311-3616477 GCA_032362435.1 Melikaiella ostensackeni
AGCCAATAACGAACATCAACATTCCTCACGAATTTTACTATTGAGGGTCAATACAATTTCCCCACCGATTATTATTATTATTATTTATCATTACTTGAGATATCACTTTCATTTGATGTCATATTCGTCTTTCCATACTATTTTCAATCATTTTTTAACTGTATTAATTTTTGCTTTCGTTAATGAAAATTCGTTGTACTTATTAATATTTATGTCTAATCAAAATTGACTGACATTTTGGATTTTGCACTGTAAAAAATGACAATCAATAATTTATTTTGAATCTCTACGTATTTTTAAATTAATTAGGAAAATTAATTTTCAATAGAAAATAAAAATTTTCAATAACTATTTATTTGTTAACAGTTTTTGAACACTTAAATTCAAGACTAGAATATATTTTAGGCATTTTAAAAATTTGTGAAGAAAATTCTTTGATTTTACAGGATTTTATAAAATTTTAGAAAAAATGTAAGTTAGTTTAAAAGATATGTAGGACTTTTAGAAGTTTGGAAGATATGAAAAATATTTTAGAAATTTTCGAAAATCTTTTTAAGTTTTAAAACATTTTTAATACCTTCAAAACTTTAAAAATTCTTAAATATCTCTTAAAATGACTCAACTGATTTCAAGAATCTTTATTTCGTTAAAAAATTGTTTAAATCTTTTAAAATTTTTTATTATTTTTTAAATTTTTTCCACTAAATATATTTTAAAATAATTCGACTTTTTCCTAAATATAAGAAAAAAAACAGAAAAGTTAAAAAAATTGCCTCAAAATAATGTCTCAAAATTAATTTTTTCAAAATAAAAAATCGTTTTAAATTGTCCTAGGAATCTTCAGAGAGTTTTTTTTCTTGAAACCTTTAAAAATCTTGAAAAGTGTATTTTTTTCCGAAATCTTCAAAAATTACACTTTGTTTTAAATGATTTGAAATATTTTCAAGTTTTGAATTCTTTTTTCATCTTTTCAGAACTTCTAAGCATTCTAAATATGTATCTTTTAATTGATTCTAATTTTTCCTAAAAATTTTAAGAAATTCTACAAAATTAAAAATACCTTCAATTCTTCCAGATTCTTTTTCCACGGTTTTGGAAAACTTTTGAAATATTTTTAAATCATATACAATTTGCACTTAAGATTTATTTTAAAAAATTAAAAATCATATGAAATTTTCCCACGAAATTTAAGAAAAATTTTTTATTCTCTTGAAACCTTCCAAAATTCATGAAAAGCCATTTTTTAAAATTAATTTTTCAAGATAAAAAATCACTTCAAATTGTCGTAGAAATCTTAAGATTTTTTTTCTCTTAAAACCTTTCAAAATTCTTAAAAAGCTTTTTTTCTAAATCTTACAAAAAATCTTCATTTTATTTTAAATTGTTTGAAATGTTTTCGAGTTTCAAATTTTTTTTTCAAACTTCTAAATATTCTACATATTTTTCAAAATTATTCTAATTTTTCCTACAATTTTTTAAAAATTATGAAAAATTAAAAAAAGGGCCCTAAAATCTTCCCGATTCTCTCTCTACAATTTTTGAAATGTTTTGAAATCTTTTACAATTTTTTCCTAAAATTAATTTTTCAAAATAAAATATCATTTAAAATTTTCCTAAGAATTTTGAGAAAATCTAATTTTATTTCAGAAAAAGTCAATCTTTTTTCATGGAAAATATTTAAAATTATTATTATTATTATTAATCAATACTAAAAATATTATTATTATTAATTATTATTATGCAAGTATAAATTAATTTAATAAAATTCAAATAAATAAATAAAAATTAAATTATACAACTATTATCATTAATTATTATTGATGATTGTAAGTTATTTTAATTAAAGAAACTTATTATGTGTACACAAAAAATTAAAAGAGGAGGAAGCGACTCGTTGGCTTACTTTAATGTCGGGAAAAAGGATATATGACAAAATTAATACGAAAAATTATGATTTGAAAAAAAATTAATAGATTGGAAAGCAAAAAAATTCGACGAGGATGGGATTCGAACCCACGCGTGCAGAGCACATTGGATTAGCAGTCCAACGCCTTAACCACTCGGCCACCTCGTCAGGTTGTACACCATAGTTGGAGAGTCATTACATAAGTCTCTGCGGAAATGTCGGATTAAAATGTGATTTATGATATACAAATTTATTTTAATATTGAAGAAATTCAATAATATATTAATATAATTTATTAATATTTGGCGTGTAGAATTTTCTTCCTCTTCTGAATACTTCTATTCGTTCTATTGTACATAATGCAGCATATAGATACAGCTTCGCATAATTTGTTTACAAATTGGTAGTACCTCATTAAAAAATTCATCTTTCCAAAATTATTCACGATTTATTGTAACTAAAAAAAACATAGATAAGCAACCCAGTGATCCCAAATTTCCAATTCTCGGATCTGACTGCACTACGCATGCGTCGTATCGGGAGCCTCATTAACTGTTGATCGAGCACTTTTTTGAAATTGTTAAAAATTGAAAATCAATGGTTTATAATTAATAATCATTATAAAATTTATAGAACTAATTCTTTGACCACAAAATCAGCTTTTAAAGTAAAATTTAAAATTATTGTTTGATTTTAATGCATTTTAAAAATCGTGATGCACAATTTGAAAATTAATCATACGACTTATGTTATTTTAAGATCCTAATTTAGGAATGCTTTAATTTTGGAACGAAGTTTGGAAATGTTTTATTTTTAAGGTTTCAAGTTTGAATTCATTATTTTTGAAAGCTTCAAATTTCGAAAATTTGTCACTCTACTTAGAATTTAATTAAATGATAAAATTATAAATAATTAAATAATTAAACTTAATTTTTAAAATTTGAGTAAAAAATTTTTCAATTTTGAGAGCTTCTAATTTAAAATTGTTCAACTTTAAACACTCAACGCTTATTTTTACGAATAAGTAAAACAATTGTGCAGTTTTAAAAATTGGAATCATAGCGATCTTATTTTGCATTCTTTTGTTTTAATTTTTCATTTCCAATGCGATATCTTAAAATTGTCCGATTTTTAGTTGAAGACTTAAAAAAAATACTCATCAAAAAATTGAAAATTATTTGATTGGAAGATTTCAAGAATGAATAATAATTCTAAATGAAGTGTTAAAAATTAAACGATTTGAAATTGCAAACTTGAAAATTGTAGTGTTATTTAAAATCTAAATAGATGAAAATTAAATTATCTGAAATTGATGCCTCAGTAATTGAATAATTTATTTAATTCTGAAAGGTTACAATTTAAGAGTTCTGAATTTTGATGTCGAACGCTGAATTTTCTAGTTGTCCGTTTTATGAGTTTTAATTTTACACTTTAAATTGAAGCGGTTAAATTTGGAAAAGCGTAATTAATAATTTAAACATTATTATTTTTCAAAGGATTTAAATCCTATTCGAATAATTGAAATTTTTAAGGGCTTGAGTATATAAAAGTTTTAATATCACAATTTTTCGTAATTAAAATTTCGTTCAGTTTTAAATTTAGTTCAGAATAGTTTAATTTTCATTTTTCAACTCTCCGCCATAGAAATTTTTTCACTTTTCATGTTTCCCATTTAAA
Organism: Melikaiella ostensackeni; assembly: GCA_032362435.1. Taxonomy (NCBI): domain Eukaryota; kingdom Metazoa; phylum Arthropoda; class Insecta; order Hymenoptera; family Cynipidae; genus Melikaiella; species Melikaiella ostensackeni. The sequence continues at coordinate 3,606,895 of JAUMHM010000048.1, forward strand.
ATTACTTCATTTTGAACCTTTTTTTTTTAGAATAATTCGATTTTGAAGGTTTATAAATGAGAATTTATCTATTTGGAATGATGACAACGACGGTGAATTTATTTTTTGATCAGAAAAATTTGTTTCATCAATCTTAACGTTAAATTTTAATTTTTTTTATGCCATAACAATTCAAAATTCTAGTACATATTTCAGAATCTTCGACTTTGAAACATTCAATTTAGATTTTAATTTCAAATTGTGAAATTTTAATCGCTTCGAATTAAAATTTATTTAACTTCAAAATTTTTAAATTTTAAATTACATATTCAATTTTGAACGTTTTGAAATAGTCCTATTTTTGAAATTTCAATTTCAAGATTATTCAATTCAAAATAAAATTTCTCAATTTTGAATGCTTTGAAATGAAAATGATATAATTTCCACTATTTTATAATGAAATTGTCCAATCTTCAAGATTTTAGTCTGAAATTTTTCAATTTTGAGAGCTTTTGATTTAAAATTGTTTAATTTCAAAAACTTTCAATTTTAAATTATTCAATTTTAAACGCTTTGATTTAGAAATTATACCGAACGCTTATTTTTAGGAATATATAATAAATTGTACAATTTTAAAAATTCGAAACATAGCGATCTTATTTTGTATTCGTTTTTAAAAATTAATTTTTAGTTTTCAATTCTCAATATAATATCTTAAAATTGTCCGATATTTAGTTGATAATTTGAAAAAATGATTCAATTAAAATTGAAATAAATTTGATCAAAAGATTTTAAGAATGAATAATAATTTTAAATGAAGTTTTAAAAATTAAACGACTTGAAATTAAAAAGTTGAAAATTGTGTTATTTAAAATTTAAGTAGATCAAAATTGAACTATCTGAAATTGATACCTTAGTAATTGAATAAATGATTTATTTTAAATAGTAACAATTTTAAAGTTCTGAATTTTCATTTTGAACGCTGAATTTTCAAATTTTCCTTCCATGAGTTTTAATTTTGTAATTAAAATTGAAAAGGTTAAATTTTTTGATCCTAAACAAATTTGTCTGATTAACATTAATGTTAAATTATAATTTTTTCACATAATACCAATTTAATATTCTAGAATGTCAGAAGCTTTAACTTTGAAAGGTTCAATTTAGTTTCCAATTTCAAATTGTCAAATGTAAATCACTTCGAATAGAAAATTATTTAATTTAAAGAATTTTCAATTTAAAATTATTCAAATTTGAACGCCTTTAATTGTTCTAAAATTGTTCATATTTTTAATGCTAGGAAAAAAATCTAGAGATGTAAAAGTGCGCTTCGGGCACGTTCATTTACTGCTAGTCTTAAATAATTATATATAAAATTAATAAAATTAATTCTTTGATCACAAAATAGGCTTTTGAAGAAGGTAAAATAATTATTTGATTTTACACCTTAAAAAAATTGATCGATTTCAAATTCGAAAGGTAGAAATACATTTTTATTACAAATATTAGTTTCAGATAATTTTTAATATTTGCATGCACTTTACATTATCACATGTTGTAAACAATCGATTTGCATATTTAATAATTTCAAATAAGCGCGCTATTAAGAGCCAATAAAGCTTTCGAGACACGCATGCGCAGTAAATATGCTTATGAATGTCAGGGACGTCATAGATTTTTGTAAGCCCATGCCCTGTTCAACACTCATCAACATTGTTCAACATCAGCGGCTGAGACAGCGGTCCTGTCATTTTAGTAATTTCTCGTAATTTTGGCAAAAGCGTGTTTAACAATAAAAATGATTGAAGTCAGTGATATTTTCTCTGATTTCTCTGACAATTCTTACTATTTTTGGCTGCGATATATGTATTTAAATGATGATTTAAATACACGATGGGTAACATAGCCTATAAACTGTGTTTTCCAGTTTTCTGTTATGTATCTTGAACGTCTTAAAAAAGATAAATGGAGTTTTTCCATTCTCTTAGAAATGAAGGCCCTGAGAGAAAATATTGAATAAGTATCGAAATTGCCTCAGAACCAGAATTAGTGAGGAAAATAAAGAGGCAGTTCAAAGTTGCTCTGAAAATACAGAAGGATGGTTGATAATTATAATGTTTATCAAGAAGAGCAATGACGATTCAAGTTTGTAATTTGTTATGCTTCTCAGTTACTGATCCCTTGAGTAATAATTTGATATTATTACACAACCTGTGCTGGAGATTAGATATCCAGTGAACGTGATACAGTATGGATTTAAAACACCTCCTGTCCTATTCCGAAATTTACGGTCAAGAAACCACACAATTCCTGGAAAAAGAATTTTCCCGTTTGAAAGGTACGATTAGTTAGTAATGTTAATTAATTTTAGTTTCTATTATTATGAGAGCACAAACTTTATGATGTCTCATTTGTTTTTCTGTAAACTCAAGTACATATAGAAAAATATAAGAAAATCAGTTTAGACCTGTAATGATTTTCCTATAATTGTTTTTTTTCGATTACAGGAAATTCATTATTGAAAAAACAACAATTAAGAAAAAAGAAAAACCTTGTAAATAATAATGCGGAAAACTTCCAAATTTTGACAATGCCTTTTCAGAAGTAAAATAAATGAAAAAACTTTTAAAATTAATCAAAATGGAAAAGAAATGAATTTTACATCATTTAATTGACTATAGATTGTTTATTATTATTCAAATCATGCATAAATAAATAAACACATTGCCGAGCAAAATTTTTTCCAATTTAAAAATTTTACGTACGCCAGGGACGTTAAATCTTTAATCTTTTCCTAAACGTACCCAGCGTAGTTAAAATGTTTAAACGCTTAAAAATTTTATTTGGTAATTTGTTTATCTATTTTTGCATAATTTGAATAATAATAAATATTTTGTAATCAATCAAATGATGTAAAATCAATTTGTTATTCTTTTCTTTTTCCTTTATCATTAATTTAAAAAGTTTTTTCATTTATTTTGCTTCTGAAAAGTCGTTATCAAAATTTGTTAGTTTTGCGCATTATTATTCACAAGGTTGTTTAATTTTTAAATTTGTTTCTTAATAATTTTGAAGAACACCAAAACCGGGAATTTTTTCAAACTTTAAATTTTGTAGGTATTTCTTTTAATTAAACGACTTTTTTGTTTAGTTATTCTTTAATTATTTAGTTATTTTCAACCTTTTTATTTCTAAAAGCAAACGATTCTTTCTAAATATATATTTTTCTATGCATAACTTTAAAGAATACAGAAAATCTGGATTTTTTCAAATTTTTCAGTTTTTTAGTTATTCTAAATGTTTTTTATTTTTAATTTAAAATCACTTCCGAATCTTCCTTTGTTTATTATTTGCTAAGATCATGTTAAACTATGAGTATTTTCTTATTTTCAATTTCTCATTTATTTTGCAGTTTTTGTAATAAAATATTTTTTTATTTAAATACATTTTTTTAATTAAACTAACTACTTATGTATAACCAGGTATAGCAATTTATACAAAAAGTAGAAAAACTACAAAGGAACGACTTATTTTAGACCACTTATAATTTCATATAGAAGTTCACAAAAATAGCGATGCTGCACAAATAAACTTTACACAGAAAAAATCTGTGAATTTCCTTGATATTTTTTAAATCGCTTGAAATTTTATTGAAACCTATGAAAATCCTTTGAAATCTGTTGAAAACTCTTAATACCTTTGGAAATATTTTTAAATTCTTCAAAATCTTTTAACTTCTTTTTGATTCTTTTGAAATGTTTGAAACCTTGGAAATAGTTAGAAATCTGTAGAAATCATTTAAAATCCCTTAAAAATTAAATAAATTAAACTTATTCCCTAAGTTTTCTAAAATCCCCTTGAAAATGTTTAAATTCCCTAAAATTTTTGTAATACGTGGAGGTCTTATAAAATCCCTTAAATCTTGTGAAATTTTTTGAAGTTTCTTGAAATCTTTGGAAATCCTACAAAATTCTTTGAAATTTTTTAATTCCTTCATATTTATTAAAATCGTTGAGATCTGTAGAAATTCCTTGAAATGAAATTTAATTTATTCCTTAAAGTTCTTTAGAAAAAAAAACCGTTCAACTCCATGGAAATCTTTAAAACCCTTGGAAATTCGAGAAAATCCTTTAAATCTTGTGTAATTCTTTGAAATATCTTAAAATCTTTTGAAATCAATAAGAACCCTTAGAAATTTAATTTAATTCAATTTATTGTCCAAAGTTCTGTAGAAATTCCTTAAAATCGAGCTTAAAATCATTGGAAATCCTACAAAATTCTTTGTGATCCCTCTCGAGATCCCTTGAAATTTTTTAAATCTCTTGAAATTCTTTGGAACCTGTTAAAACCTTTAAAATATCGTAAAATCCTTTGAAAAGTCTTGAAATCCTTGGAAGTATTTAGAAATCTTTGAAATCCCGTTAAATTTGTATAAAATCTGACGAAATTGCTTAAAATTCGCGGAAATTCTATGGAATCCCTTGTAATTCCTTGAAATTCGTTGAAAATCCGTTGATGTGTTCGAAATCTTTAAACTCTTCTGGAATCTTATTAAATTCTTTGAAATATGAGAAATCCTGTGAAATCCCTTGAAATAATTTGAAATCCTACGTTAAGTAAATAAATAAATTATTCGTTTGTAGTTTTTTTTTATTTCTTGCATTACTTTCAATATTTTCACATTATTTACTTCTATGCTTATTTTCTTATGATAATTTTCTGTAATGATTTCCTGAAGAATCGCGAAAAAATTTTAAGAAATTCATTATAGACCTATCCTAAATTTCCTATAATATTTTTTTCGCAAGGGTTCGAATTTACTTTCAGTTAAAAGCATAGATATAATTTTTATTTAAGAAAAATGAAGTTCTGAGGATGAAAATAGTTTTTAATGGCAGAAGTTTTATAAATTTAATTAATTTTATGTATATTTTTTTTTGTCTAGTAAAAATAAAGACCTGTTATTATTATTATTGTTATTATTATTATTATTATTTCAGATGAATGTTTCTTGGACCATGCAGGTACAACACTTTATTCGAAGACTCAGATTAAAAAAGCATCTGAGAATTTGCTCTCATCAACTTATGCTAATCCACATTCTATCGGAGTAGCAAGCAACTTCACTCATGATTTAATTGAACAAGTTCGATACAGGTAACAAATTTCATTTTTATAATAATTTTTTCTACAAACCCGTCAACGAAATTTGTTGTCTTTGTCGGTTCCAGAAAACGAATTTTCAACAATATAGTTGAATTTTTAGTCAAGAAAAGTTGAATTTTAAACCATAAAATATGAATTTTCAACAAAAAAGTTCATTTTCGAACAAATAATTGAATTTTCTACCAAAATAGTTAAATTGTTAAACAAATAAAGTTATTATTTCAGACATTCAGTGCCTCCTAGTCGATCCGAGCCCTGTTTAAAAAAAAGAAAAATTATTTAAACCAGACCTAATTAACAAATATCTGATTACAGAATTCTAGACCATTTTTACGTTACTTCCGAAGAATATAGTGTAATTTTCACCTCAGGAGCAACCGCTGCCTTAAAATTAGTCGGCGAAACATTCCAATTTAAAGGTACAAAATCCACAGATGAAAAAATAAGCAAAAATGGAAATTTCGTTTACCTTCAGGACAATCATACTTCAGTTCTTGGAATGCGAGATTTAGTTTCTCAAAATGGAGCCAGTATTACTTGCCTTACACATGACAAAGCTTTTGAAATTTTCCAAAAACCTACAGTACCTGAGAAACAAACTTTAGTCGCAGAAAGTAATTCCCTCTTTGTTTATTCAGCTCAGTGTAATTTTTCCGGATTGAAATATCCTCTGGAGTGGATTAAAGCTGTTGAAAATGGAAATTTGGATTCCATAATCGGAGATAAGGGAAGTAAATGGTACACTCTTTTGGACGGATCTGCTTTTGTTGGCACAAACGACTTGGATTTGTCTCTTTACAAGCCTGATTTCGTTTGTATGTCGTTTTACAAAATGTTTGGATATCCAACTGGACTTGGAGCATTACTGGTGAAAAATTCTAGTGCAAATGTCTTGGAGAAAGTTTATTATGGTGGTGGAACTGTTAATGTAGTCCTGAGTTCAGAATCTTTTCACGTCAAGCGTGAAAATTTACATCAAAGGTGTGTATTTTGCAATTACTAAGTCTAAAAAGAATTTTAGGATGTAAATTATTCCTTATAAAATAATTACTAAGAGGTGAACAGGTGAAAATTTGAAAACATGAAGAAATTTGTTATTTTACTGACAGTAAATGCACGCCCGCAAACAGCGCATTCACGTCCCTGGATTTTTATTTCCTAATATTAAAAACGTGAATAATTTAAAAAGCCATGATAACAAATTTATAAATATAAGGAGTTGAAAAAATATTTCAAACGAGTTAAATAATTTAATAAATTATTATACCTAACAGATATACATAAAATAAAATATTATCTATGTTTATTAATTTTCTCTCAAGATGAACGTGAAACTGATTATGTGTAACGTGAATTAGGTTATTAGAAAATAATGACGGAAAAGATGTTTAGCAGAGCTTATATAGTAGAATTTTAAAACCTTAAAAAGTAACAAATGTGAAATGAAGATGATAATTTTTATTGTACCTGAAATAAAGAAAAAGAGATGTGAGATAACAAAGATAGAAAATGGATTAGAACTTTGGTCAGGAGTAGATAATGAATCACATGCTATCCAAGGAGTTGGTATAGTTATGAATGAGAGAGCAAAACAGCATGTCAAAATGTATGAATGTGTATCTCCTAAATTATTATGGGTTAGAATGAAAGTGGGAATCAGAAGGCTATTATAGCATGCTACGCTCAAGTTGGTGGTGATATTAGTGATTTAAAAGATACCTTCTGGGACTCGTTAAAGGTTCCTGCGATCCTGGGGAAAGAATCATTCTACTCGAAGATATGAATGGCTGGGTTGGTATGCAACGGGAAAGTACCGGCAGGGTACTTTTTCATTTCGAAGATGCAAAAACGAACGGTAACAGGGAAAAATTGATCAGCTTATGCTTAGAAAAAGGGTTGTTTACTACAAATACTTGTTTCAGACATAAAATGATCCGAGTGTATACTTTGTGCAGAGGCGAAAGCCACAGAAGAATTTACTTTGTTGTGGCGGATGAGAGATAGAAGGATTATGAAAGGTTCTGAATGTGGAACGAATCACTACCTTATAGTTTAAAAAATGAGCCTATATTAAGGATGGGAGAGAAGAAGAATTAACAGTAAGTCGAAGTTTACGCAAGATAAAATAGAGAATTTACAGAAATCAGTAGTATAAATGGTATACCGTGAAAAGCTGAATAAATATTTAGATCATCATAGAGAAGACTGGAAGACAGAATTAGGCAACTATATTGTAGAGTGTGCATGGATAATACGACGTGATAGCATCTTCAAGAGTGCATCTCAAATGTGCGTTACTACGGTTGTAGGAAGAAGGACTGGAGATGCTTGGTGGAATAATGAAATCCACGTGGCTGTTAACGAGAAAAAGCAAGCGTACTCGAGAAATCAGGATGTTGAAGGTCTTAGCAGTGAGGCGAAGATAAGACTAGAAAATGCTTATAGGGTTAAAAACAGAAAAGAAATAATACTAGTCAAAGAAAGCAAGGATAAAATCAAAGCGGAAAAAGATAAAAAAATGCAAGATGATTCTGAAGGAAATAAGAAATTATTCCGAAAATGTGTTAAGAATATTAGAAAAGGGAGTACTAGCACTGAGTTAGTCGGGATTAAGAATGCTGATGATGAAATGGTACGGGATACGAACAAAATGAAAAACCATTTTTGTGATTTTTTCAAGAAATTGTATGAAGGTGAAGCTATGGAGTATAAAAACTGTGACACATAAGAGGATACGTTAGACAATCTCGTTGTGGGTGGCGAAAGAAGAGTCGACATCCGCGACATTATGTCCGCAATTAAGAAACTAAAGAATGGTAAGACTGTTGGTGTGAATGGTATTCCCGCTGAAATGCTTAAGAGTGATGGCGGATATTTGTTTGTATGGCTGAGCAAATTTATGAATATGTTTGTACTAATTATAGAGCGATAAGGTGGATAGAACTAAACATTGGGAAGTCCTGAAAGAGTATGAAGTGAATTGTTGACTTCCAAAAGCAATATATAATGGAAGTAAAGCGAGCGATTGGTTTCATATTAAGGAGAGCGTTAGGCAAAGCTGCGTTATGTTATCCTGCGTGTTCAATATATACATGGACAAATAGCTAAGAATGGCTTACTTAAAAGAAGGTGTTGATTTCAGGGCAGTGAAAGTGCATGGATTGGCGTTTGCAGATGATGAGATTGTTACGGCAGAATCAGTCGATGATTTGCGCAGAATGATGAGCAGACTGGATACCAGCATGAAGAGTATGGGTCTTAAGATTAAAGGGAATAAGACAAAAATTATTGTGTTTGAAAGTAGGTGTAAGAAAACAGTATGCAATATTGTTTTAATGAAGAGAGGATAGAACAAGTTGATGATTTCGTCCATCATGGAAGTTTATTTATTGCTGACTGAAAGATACATGCAGAGACATGTAGACGTATAAACGAGGGTAGAAAGATTATTGGCAGTGTACGATCCATTACTAGAAGTAAAAATGTAACGATTAAAGCTAAAGTTGCAATATATAATTCTGTGCTCGCACTCACTGTGCTGCATGGTAGCGAGGCCTGGACGTATCAAGAAAATGTTAGGAGTAAAGTGAACGCGGTTGGCATGCAAATCCAGCGGAATTATGCGGTAAAACGCTTATGGACAAAATCAGTAATAAGTTGGTTCTCAAAGAATGTGATGTAGAAGAAACATTGATTGACAGGAGTGAAAGAAATTTGCTGAGATGGTTTGGTCATGTTGAGAGAATGAATGAAGGGCGTTAAACGAGGCAAGTGTATTTAGGTAAGGTGAATGGTAGCATACCCGGAAGAAAGAATGGTTGGAATGTGTGAATAAGAGACTAAGGAGGAAAGATATAAAAAGTCGCCGAAACACAAGAGCTTGCATGAAAAGACGTATGGATGTGAAGGAAGCAAAAGAGGTATGAAAGGATAGGGATGTATGGAGGACAATTGTTTATAAGAAGAAGAGTGACGCCTGAAACACGAGATTTTGGATACTCATGGGCCCTCGTGAAGAGCTTTGCTTAGTGGATGTAGTTGGGATAAAGAATATGGATCTTTCTGTGGGCTTATCACTCAGTTTGAGTGTTTATGTGTGAATCGTGATGCATGTTGGCTCTGTGATGCTCTTCACCTGGGGTGATTGCTAGAGAGATTGATCAGTGACCCGTGTCGTAGCGGTGTTGTGGAAAGAGTGTGTCGTTTGAACGAGCAAGACGCGACTTCTAGATTGGTTTAAAACCTATCCTTTCTCTTACACATTCTTACTTACCCTTACCATATAAATTCCTTGATCCCCGGTAGTATGACGAGGCTCGAACCGAACGAGTTACTCTTACCTCGAAAGACATTTGGCTTAATGTTATAATAATAATAATAATAATAATAATAATAATAATAATAATAATAATAATAATAATAATAATAATAATAATAATAA
>JAUMHM010000048.1:3623148-3639662 GCA_032362435.1 Melikaiella ostensackeni
TAAGCCCAGCTAACTTTTTAAATAGTAGCGTATCTACACAGCGAAAGACTGCCCAGTTTTAATAATATTCATATTTTCATATTTAATAATACTTCATTTCATAATATTCATATTTAATAATAGTCATATTTTCGAATGTTCAGTTTAGAATTGAAAAATATGACAGCAAAAATGATTTAAATTAGACAGTTTTTCGATGTGTAGACATTAGACATACTATATACTATTTGAAAAAGGAATTGGGCTTAGTTGCTTAGTATCTAAAAACCCTGGACAAAATTTCTGATAGAAAGTTCATTCTGAATCTATCCAATTGTTTTTATTTCTTTCTGAAGCTTTCCGAGATCTGCATCCGATTCTTTTCAAAAACTTCTGATAAGAAATCTATACCTACACATACAATTTCAGGCAAAAATGCTGTTAAGTTCATTTATAATTGACTTACAAGCTATTTGCGCTATTTCCAACTAATTTTTTAAAATTTTGTTTTACTAGGATGAAAGATGTATACATTCTGTGTCCAATGATACTAAGTTGAAGTATTTTTGACCACTTTTTGAGAAATATTGCGAAAAAAGTCAAAATAAACCAATTTTCTTGGGCTTATTTTAATGGTAAATTACCACCACAGAATATAATCGAAAAACTGTGCTGATCTTTGCTTGGGTTCTGCCATGTTCTATGAACATAGAACAAATAACTCGTAATAATTTTAAATTGTAAAATCGTTCATAAATCAATTCTTCAAGTATAAGAAATTATTGCATTTTTACAACTTATTTCTTCTAAGTTCAGACCTTGGCAGAATCTTAGGAAAAATGAGCACAATTTTGATTCTCAGTTCTCATGGTAAAATCATATCGATCCTGATGAAAGAATATTAATTTTTTAAACTTTTCCAGTATCTTCTAGTATATTTTAAAATAATCAGGTGCGAAATTGAGACACATAACTCAAGAGAAAACCGGGAAAGACATTAATTTCGATCTAGGAAATCCGGGAATTTGAAAACGAGATTTCGTTAGACACCTTGCGGAAAGAATCTTAAGGAAAATCGTACACAAAACTATCCGAAATTTCCTTCCCCAAATTTTCACCGTGGAAATATTTAATTCTAGTATTTAATGAATAAAATGAGTAAAATCAATCCAGATCAAGCGATTGAATTAAGAGGTTAGAATTTGAGACCTACTGCTTTAAAAAAAAATTGTTGCCCTTACTATAAAAAATTCCACTTAGGAATTCAGAACAATTCGAAAAAATTGAAACAAACTGAAAGTTATTAAAAAAAAAAAAAACTCAGATTCCGATTTACCTTCCTTTCCGTCCTTTCCAGAAACGACTGCTTCTGGCACAAGTGCCTTAATTTTTTGGGACAGGTCCAAAAATTCTTTTTGATATCCACACGCACCGCTGAAACACAATTCAAAACAAAATTTTCATGGTTTTCATCAATAAAAGTATAAAACCGCGAATAAAACAATTGAACCACTTGAGATGATTCTGATCCTGCTCATTTTACAAGAGGTTATGTTTGAAGAATTAATAGTCTTATAATGGTGCAAAACTAGATCAAATTACCAATATTCAACATCTACATTAACTTCCATCGCGTAATTTATAGTCAGTCTATATTTTGAACCCTAAGATAGAAAAAATTTACTTTATACAGTATCAAAATACAAAACAATGACAAAATAACAGGGTTGGGAACATAATTTACTCTAGGTAATTTACGTGGTTTACTACAGTAATTTACGTGATATACTACGGTAATTTACCAGGTTATTTACCACTTTAGTCTTCTACATGATGTAAATTACTGGCAATATAACCTAATTTTTGCAATTAAGCCACACAGTGACGTTAAGTCCCGTCGGCACAATCTTTTCTAATAGACCATTAACGTTCACCAGCGTTCTGACCATGTAATTTGCCTGTTTTCTATAGTTTTCTACGTAAATTACGTCATTTATGTAATTTACGTAGAAAATCTCGAGTGACGCGTCACTTCGCAGCTCTGCAAAAATTGTTTAAAAAGGCCAATGTAATAAAATAAAAAAATATATGTTGGCAGGACTGCTTTTATTCAAATAACGGCGCGCAATACGTAAGTACTCGCGCAAATCAACCAATCACTGACTTTACTGATAAAACATTCGTGTGTTAAAATATAATTACACTCAATCGCACTCAAACAAGATTCGCAGTGTGTCTATGCAAACGCAAACCAGTGCGCGGTGTTGTTCTCTTTAAATCAAACTTTAAACTCTTAAAAACATTTATGATTTTACAATCATAACAAACTGTACGAAGAAAGTTAATTCTTGTTCAGAAGTTCGAAACAAGTCTTTTTATTCAATCATTTCATTGTGAGCAAATTGTAAAGTGTAAACGTAAGCAACAGGTGTGCTCGTTAATTGTTACGTGCGTTTCTTTTCCTTTTTAGACTGCAACTCGTAATTTTTGAAAAGAGGTGTTTCTTTTAATTTCGTCATCTTAAAAACTTATTCCAATTTTTTAATGTTCTGAGGCGGCAATATGTTTTGTGAAAATAGTGTGCTAGTTTTCATTGATATAATTTTCTTATTGTGATTTGCATAATTATTATTTGACTCGCGTATATTTTATCACCTTTGCCCTAGTTCGATTGTTTTGTTCTGCCGGTTGCCGGAAAATGGATTACGATTATTTGTTGAAGTTTCTGGCTCTTGGAGACTCGGGCGTCGGTAAAACGAGTTTTCTTTATCAATATACCGATGGGGTTTTTCATTCAAGATTCGTATCTACAGTGGGAATTGATTTTAGGGAGAAAAGAATGGTGAGTTTTATTTTTTATTATTGTTTTATTTGCCTTTTTTTTGTACATGATCTTCAGAGACGGCTTAAGGTCTCAGGCCGCCCTAGGCCATCCTAAAAATTTGCGGCCCTTTTTCAATCTTTATTATTGCTAAATTTTTTCGATTGCAGAGTTAACAACCAAAAAAAGACAATACAAGTGAAAACAAATGTGTTCTGTCATAATTTTGCCGCCCTTTTTCAATTTTTATTACTAGTTTTTCGATTGCAGATTTGATAAGCAAAAAAAAAGACAATACAAGTGAAAACAAACGTGTTCTGCAGTAATAAAAAAAATAGGGCTCTGTGCCAACCTTTGAAATGTAAATGGATTATTAATTGACAATTTACTATTGTTCATTTATACAATTTTTAATGATTGAAATTTAAATATTGCTCAGCTATTAATGTTTTGAATTTAAAATGGAACCATCTTCAAATATTTGAATTTTAAATTGTTCAATGTAAAACATAAGCTGTATTTTATTTTTTCATTTCTTTATAGACTTATGAAACAACGGATGGTAAAAAACAGCGAGTGCACCTGCAGCTTTGGGATACAGCTGGTCAAGAAAGGTAATACTTACATATTTGCATCTGATTATAATATTATTATTGCTATTCATATACATTAGGGCGAAGTAAAAAAAAAACATGATATCATTTTGCTTTTTTGAACATTTTTTTTTACTTCATTAAGGAATTTTTCATTTTTTCGCAATTTTGGGATGCTTTAGACAACACACATTTTTTTCCATGAAAGCAAAATAATAGCATGTTTCTTTGATTCAAGCTGAAGAAATTTCAGGTTCGACATATTCAACTTTTCCCAAAAAACTGTACATTCATCTCAATCAAAGAAATGTCTTTTGCATAATTTCAAAAAATTCTAAATTGAACAAAATTCTTTTTAATTCATAATTTTGTATCAGTGTTTACTAGTAAAAACTGTACATACAAAAAATTGGCTAATGTTTTTGAATCAAGAGGAAATTTTTTTGAACTTTCAATTCCAAAAACCGAACAGAAGATATTAACCGATTAAAAAATTATTTTTTTTCACTTTTCTCGGAAGCGAACCCAAAAATTTTTTTCCCGAGGCCCAAACCATTAGATTAGTTTAAGAATTTTCACTCCGCCCTAATATGTATACTTACTTAAACTTCTTCGTATAGAGGATGAATTGCGTGTCATAGATCAATTTTATGTTAGAATATATTTTTTTTTGTGAAGGACTTAATCATTGTACGTAACATTTGTTTTAATCAACAATTATAACTATGTACTTAGAAGACGAAAAAAGAAACATTCATAACTTTCGTTTTCATTAAAGGCGAAATGAATGATAAAAGGTTATGCTAACTATATAAGCGTGAAAATGAAAAAATTGGAATTATTCGATTTTGAATTGAATGCAGAAAAAAGTATTTCAGAACAATAAAAACATTTTTTCCTATTTATATTAATTACAATAAGTGTAAAAATAATAATTTGCGGGATAAAGAAATAGCTCTTATTTTATAATTATAACTTTATGTATTGAATGCCAATATTTTCATATAAACCATTTTTGATATTTTGAAAGTCAAAATAACAATTAGATCTGTTTCTCGGGGCTTGAAATATAAAAATTACAATTTCATTATTATTATTCTTGATTTTTCCGCGCTCTTAGTTTATTTTCGTCAAATTTTCACAATGGATGTTAATGATAGAAACTAATTTTAATAAAACATTAATTAGTTCAGGGTGTCCGCTGGACCGGGAAATGACCAGGAATTTTTTGTTGAATTTTACAAATTTTAGAAGAAAAATCTATCTAACCACTTAACATAACACAAATTTCATATCACATGATATAATGCAATTTAAAATAAGCTCGATTTCAAAATAATGATTTTTAAAATTGAACTGTGGTTCGAGTATTTAAAATGAGCAATTATAAATCAAATATTCAAAACTAAACAATTTGAAATTGAATTGTTTGAAATAGAAAGCCTTAAATCGTTAAAATTGCAGAACGCTGAATTTAGACTTAGAACATATGTGTAATTTTGAAAGGATTTAAAATAAAAATAATTTAACTTCTAATTTTGAAAATGTTGTGTGTAAAGAAAATTGAATTCGTTCAATTTTTAATGCTTCTAACTTGAAATTTCTGAAATTGGTATAATTTGGAAAGTTTGTAAATTCATTGGTTCATTCTTCAATCTAGAGCATTGAAAATGATAGCGTGGATTTATATTTTTTAACCAGAAACCTTTGAACTGTCCAATTTATAATGAACATTAAAAAAATTTCAGTTTAACGGCATTTAATTAAGAGTTGTTCAATTCAAAAGTGTTGTAAACTTCCATTTTATACGTATAAATCATTGAGCGTTTGAATAAAAAATTTCTGAATATGACACAATTTGTGCTAGGACTTAGATTGAAAATTTATTTTTTTACGCATATTTTCGCTTTGAATGAATGATTATCCACAGTAGGTTGCATTGTCTACTGTAGACAGGTTGCCCCTACTCATATTTGATCGAATTGATTTTAATACGGAATGAAGTAAAAATAATTGGCACATAGGATATTGGAGAAAACACACTGAATAAAACCCTGTAATTGAAAAAGTTATTCCTTCAAACACAAGCGTATAATATTCCAGGGACAAGATATTGTCAACTTTATGATTTTCACCCATAACTGTAATTTATATGTTATTATTATAGGTTTCGTAGCTTGACGACAGCCTTTTACAGAGATTCAATGGGGTTTTTCCTCCTCTTCGATTTAACCAATGAGCAGTCTTTTCTTGACGTTCGAAATTGGCTGGATCAATTAAGGGTAGGAAAACTTATATTTGGGGTGTAAAACTTACGATTAATCAATGTCCAATAAACTACAATAGGAGAAAAAACTTTTTCAAAGAGTAGAATGGCGGCATAAATTAAATAAATTAAAAATTATTTATCTACGTTATTTTAAATTAATATTCTTAATTTCATGACTGAATGTAATGTAATGGACTGCTGCAGTTGGTAATTAAATTATTCGTCAAATTATTTGTTTTATTTTTTATTCAACACAGAGTCATGCATACTGTGAAAATCCAGACGTAATACTTTGCGGAAATAAATCCGATTTAGAAGATAGACGAGTTATCAGTGAAGCAAAAGGACGGGAGTTGGCGGAAAAATACGAGTAAGTGTCTTAAAAATATAAATTATATTTATTAATAAATTTGTCACATGCATTGTTAGTTTAGTTATTATTTATATAATTAGTAAAAGGCTGTAGCTACGTATACCAAAAATTCGGTACAAATAGCTGGATTTTTTTGGTCCACATAGACACTGCCTTATTATAATATAATTATCTGGTGAATTGTCCAAAAAAGGATTAATTTTTTCTCTCTCAAATGTCACTCATGCAAAGTTCTTCTTTTGGTGTAAAAATAATCTGGTTTTTGTCAGAATTAAAAAAAATATTTAGAAGTACCCCAAGTCGGTTTTTGTAAATGAAATTTTCATTTTATTTAAATAATCGCTGTTTATGACCCAAAGTACTTCCTTTAAATTCTGCCAAAACTCTCAGTGATGTATTTCACTCGAAAGAATATGCTGTGCGTATGCCGAAGCAAAAATACACAAGCAGCAATTTTTTAACAAAAATACAAATTTTATTCACAAAAACCGAGTTCTGAGACACCTAAATATTTTTTTGTTAACTCTGTCAAAAATTAGAGGTCATTTTGACATCAAAGGGAAAACTTTGTAGGGGTGCCATTTGAGGGAGAAAAAACCTTTTTTGGACCAGGCTAATAATAAAGTACAAACAATAAAAATAATATGCATTTCAGCTTAGTTTATTTAGAAACGAGTGCATCAACTGGACAAAATGTGGCAAGAGCTGTAGATATTCTATTAGATCGAGTGATGCGTAGAATGGAATCTTCAATCGATCGATCGTTACTTCCTCATCAACGAGTTTTAAGATGTCTCGAGTATGAAATTCCACGACCTAAAAAAAAATCCTGTTCTTGTTAATAACATACTGTACCAGGATCATTTAACTCTAAAACGTAATCTCAATTCTATCTTGAATCGACAACGAGATACAAAAAAATGTTTTGTTTGGGTAGAAGTTTACATATTTTTTCAATGCAAATTAAATATTCTGATTGCATACTAGGGTGGTCCAGAATTTTTTAAAAATTTTGATGCTCTCATCCCCCAGATTTGTGTGATTCCCAGAAAATGAAGAATGTAGAAAAATCCGCAATTTTTTAGGTTTATTTTAAGAGAAGATGGTTATAAACAATAATACATTGTTTAAACAATTCATTAAATATCAAAATATCATTAAAAAGTAATTGATTGATCATTAAACATAATTTGTGCCAAAAAACGCAAAAAACAGAAGTTGGCGGAAAAAAACGAGTAAGTGTCTTAAAAATATAAATGATATTTGTTAATAAAGTTATTGAGAAAATTTCTCAACTCACTTATATCGGGTTATTTGGTACCCTATAAAAGGAGCTTATGGGGGTCAAATTCTAAAAGTAATTATTGATTCGCATCCTTAGATTAATTCTGAAGAAAAACCTCGCACGTACAATTCGATAAACCTAATATTAACAATCCTATCGCAAATTTACAAAAAATCTTTTTTTACTATTCTGAAACACATGTAAAACTTTAAGGTTTTTGAGCAGGACCTAAATATCAATTTACTTCAGGATAAAAAAAATACAAGTTCATTTTTTTGTGAATCTCACAAATCTGAGGAGTGAGAGCTTGAAAATGAAAAAAAATTTCTTTCTATTTCTGGACCACCCTATTGCACACGCAATGAAAAAAGCAATTTTTTATTCTTGCATATCGTAGATTTATTCATATATTTCCGAGAAAGAAAGATTGGTTAAAATTTTTATGACTTAAAAAAGTTTGGCTAAATTTTAATAAAAATTTGTCAGATTCAATGAAGGTTGCAGGTATTATATTATCTACTGACAATAATTTATCAAGGGTACAGGTATATTAGTGAAAATAAAGATCTGATTTTAAGGTCTGGTATATATAATAAGACTTTCCAGATCCTATCATATATTGATCGTTTTGTTTCTTTGTAAAAGAATATAAAAAAGAAAAAAAGCTTTTGTAAAGTATATAAAAAGATAATATATTACGCGTTTTTTTTAAACTTTGAAATTGATACAATCATGGTAATAATACATAAGAGTAGAAAAAATAGTAAACGAAAAATATATGACATTATTGTTACCTACATAAATTTTTCTTTTAGTTCCTTCAGTATCTCGTATCTAGATTTCTTCCATGTTTCTCGTATTTAAGGGCTTCTTCGGCGAAAACCTTTTAAAGTGGTGCAGGTGTCCGCCCGTCTATCAACACGCCTTTAAAAAAATCAAGAGAACTAGGATCATAAGATTATCCTTCAGCATAGAAAAATGCCGAGATCTCTGGTAGAAATTTACTTTCTAAAAAAACCAAAAGTGGTGCCAATGAAGGGTACTATAGTAGGTTGATTCGAAAACGCATTGGACATTTTTTTTTTGAATTTCCACATTCTCGCCCCTCAAATTTGTTCGAAACCAAAAAAATTGATGTTTAGGGGTGTCGCCAACCCCATAAAGTTTAACACGTATTTTCCATACGAAAAAAAGACGTTTTTTTAAATTTTGGACAGATTCGTCAATATTAGGAGTATCGAGTTGTCCCTCAAAATTAGATTTAGAATACAAATAAAAAATTAGAATGTCTTTTCACAGAGGCCTGTTTTTAATTAATCATTGAATTAATGTGACACATCGAAATCGGATCTAGGTTCTTTACCAATCAGATTTGCCATAAACCAAAAAGGTAAGCAGAAATGAATCCTATGTGAAATATTAATTCAAAACAGGCCTCCGTGAAAAGGTACGCTTACTTTTTGAATTTCACCCTATAACAGGATTTCCCAAGTAAACAGGATAACTACCTAGGAGATGCCACTGAATTTTTAACAGGGAAACTAAGTTCTAAACTGAGAAACTCATTTGGAAACTTATTTTAAAATCAAAGAACAGATACTAACAAGCATTTATTATAATTAGCAAACTCAGAAAACAAGGGATTTCGTGGGGGCGAAACCTGAGCAAGGCTCTAGTCAAACATACAAATCAATTAAAAGCACTAAACCTTATTTATGAGAATGATATTCATGACTGCAACATGAATTCAGCAGATGATTACTTAAAGAGAACTAAGGAAGGCCAAGCGAAATGGCTTCAAAAAAAGATAATTTAAAACGGGAAATTTAAACTTAACAGTATATGACTTGGAATTAATAACTCGACATTAAGACAATTTTAGTGAGTTTCGATTAAATTGTAAACTTATACGAATTGGAATAAACGAGTGTTGGAGAAACTTATTGACGAGGGACCGAGAGAGGAAAAATGCCATCAACCTGAATCCTTGAAAAATTCCAATGACTCCCCTTGACCTGAATCAAAAATCGATGAGTCCTTGTAAGGATATAATCCAAAATTCGCTTCTGAAATATATCAGTGACGATACGAACGCTCCAGCTAAACCTCTTTCGAAGGGAAAAGACGATTTCGAATCTATGGATTATACTGACCTCAACGATACTGGTTCGATAAACAACACGCAAATTAACGACGGTGGTGATAAAACGCCCTGCTCATTCTGACCTCGCAGATATAGACCTTGTTCGTTTTAAAATCGCCAAACTCCTTGATAACACTTACAAAAACTCTATATTAGACGTTAAAAGCTCTGGAATTGGTAAACTTTCAGTTATGGTATACTCAGCCCGCGTAGCTGATATAATCCTAAGCGAAAAGTCCCTCGAGAGCACGGGCTTGAGGGCCTCCATCCCATCCTACTTTGTCATCTGCCAGGGTGTCATTGGCGGTATTCCTGTCGAATTATCCGAGAAGGAAATTAAAGACAACTTAGTTATCCTCAACAATACTTTCAGGACTGAGGCTGTAAATGTTCGACACCTCGACAAAAAAATGTTTGACAAAGATATTAATAAAGTTTTCTACGTTCCCTCCCGCTCTATTTTGCTAACCTTTAAAGGTAGAACTCTCCCGGAAAAGGTTGCTATTTACAACGCCGCAACGATTGTTGATCCATACGTCCCTCCAGTCAAGATTTGCTGGAAATGCCTCCGATTTGGACATATCAGCAAGTAACGCTCAAAGGCTCGCTGCAAACATTGCGGTGCCCTGTACGCTCACACCGATGTTTCTCCCTGTCCAAACGCACATAGCACCCCCAAGTGCGTCCACTGCTCAAGGTCCCACCTCCCAAATTCCAAAGAATGCCTAGAACTCATTTTTCAAAGGGATTTTGGTTTCTTTACCATTCAGCACTGTCTATATTCGTGGAGGCAAAAACCATCCTCAGACCCAGGGAATCCGACAAACAACCTTATGGCGATTTCCGCTTCAATGCAAACAACTACCCGGTAATTAGAGATGTTCCTACTCCTTTCCCATCTGCTCCTCCGTCTTCTTCTTCCCAGATGACTTTCTCAGAAGCTCTGCGAACATCTTTCCACACACCTACCAACCCTATTTCAGTTGGTTCTCCTCCCCCTTTATGAACCCTTAGGAATACAGAAACAAACAGTCTCAAGTGTCTGAGCCCGCTAGTCGTCGCAGAAGCTCTACTTCCAACCCTTCCCTCTAAACCCTGTTTTACGCAAGCTTCACAAGCTCCCTCCCCAACGGGTTTGCTCTATACCCTTCATGAACACTTAACAAGGGAACCCCCTCCCCTCTTTCTGATTCCCCAGACCCTACAAAAAGTGAGAGTTGTAATCCTTCCCTACAATCTTATCCTACTCCTTCATCCCCCTCGCCACCACCCTCCCCTTCTCTCTCTAGAGAAAGAGAGAGAGACTTGATTTGCTTAACCATTGCATTACTAAAACTACATTTCTAATCTTCCATACCTATTGAATATTTAGAAATTCTGCTTTTGAAGCATTTTACTGTCATTGCATCAACTATGACTTTAGGTAAACTGTTCCACAAAGTCGTCGCCGATACAATAAATGACTTCTGAAAATTTACAGTTCTGCTCTGTGGAACTTGAAACCTTTCTGGCTGCCACTTCCCACGCTCAACCAGCCTAGCTGTATCCGATACGCTGTAATATGTTCATCCCGTTTTACATTAAAGATGAATCTTATGCAAGAGCTTTGTTAATTAATGATCTTGCTCAACCGAAATATCAGTGTATATTGCACAACAATAGTTGAAGTAAGGCATTATGAGGAAGGAGACTAGCTTAATTCTTAATTTTGTGGATAAAGATTTCTTGTTGAACTGTAGTTGTTTAAGCGTAGCGTAAACCCTTCTGGAGATACTTCCAACCTCTTTATCCCAAGATAATGTAGAGGTTAAAATTATTCCCAGATTATGAGCACTACTGACAGAAGGTACCACAATTTCATTTACTTGCACTGGTGGCAAAGAAGTAACGGCTATATTATTGATATACTGAGACACCTTAGAGAGAGGCAACAGAGTATGGCAACAGGCCTATAATCACCAGCACTTTGAGGTGCCTTAACTTTATGTACAGGTCTTATAAGTACCTTTTTCACTCTTCAGGAAAAACAGAAGTTTGTAACGAGTTGTTAAAGAGATTAAATGTGGACAAATGATAGGCAGAGCTTTAAATATAACTAATTGGTTGACCATCCACCCCTTTCGCCTCAGTTTTAATACTATCTAGGCTCTCAATCAGTGTAAGGGGAGAAATGTCTTGGAAGTAGAAATGAGCATCGTCAAAATCAAGTCATCGTCAAAGTCAAGGAGATTAGATAACCAGTTTGTTGATATACTATAGCATGAAAAATCACCACAAATGGAAAGAAAGTAAGCATTTATTTCATCAACCATACACACCAGTGGCAATTCCTCATACCTGTGTTTGACCGAACCTAAAGATTTTAACTTCCTTCACAAATGCCTAGGCTCTACTACACTCATCAATCTAGTGATATTATACCCAACTATTGCCTTTCTAAGTAGCTCGTGACAATATTTCTCAATGCCTTATAGCGATCATAGATTGATGGGTCCCCTAGTATTTTCCAGATCTTGTATTCACGATCACGCTCTCTTATCAAAATTTTAACATCATCCGTCTTCCATGGACAAACTCTTCTTCTTGTCACAGAAGATCTTGAAGGAGCATGTTCATCCATAGCCATATTGAAGAGATTATAAATGAATCTCTGCTTTTTATATACAGATTGCAGAGCATTGAATTCCCGCCAATTAGCAGATCGTAGACTTAAGAGAAAGGTCTCATGTTCAATATTCCGAAAATCACGATAGGAATTGTTATTGGTTTGCACAAATCCACCTGTTTCCCAGGAGTATTCAATCGCTGTAACTTCATGCCCAGCCACAAAGAGAACAGTTGATTGATGAGATTAGGTTACCTTTCTCCTATCATATACTATACACAGATCTAACGATGTATCAGAGGTCTGAGTATGGTGTCTTGCTGCAAATGGAACTGTAAATAGATTAAGTGAGTAAAAAAGATCCTTTATATAGGTAGATCCATAATCATGACAATTTGAATCAAAATTAATATCCTCTAAAATTATTATGTTATCATATGCATGATTGAACCTTAAGAGAGAGGATTCAAAATCCTGCAAATATTCTCCATGAGGTCTTCTATATAACACAGATAAAAGAATAGGTGACACCCTATAACTAATAAATCTCAGTTATGATAAATTCAGGTTTATTGAATAATCCATTAGATGTCTCTAGTACTTTAAAGTTAAGGCCATTCATGATATATACAGCAACACCACCACCCCTCCTTCCCTCCCTATCTTACCATATCAGTCTATAACTATCAATGGCAACAATATTGTCAATAATGATTTTAGTAAGCTCTGTCTCACTTATTGCTATTATATGATAGATATTTATATTTTAGTAAGCACGAAGTAAGTCTATATGCGATTTTAATGAGTTGTTGTTAGTATGGCATATTTTTAATTGGGAACATTTCACGGCCAATGACGAACTTACAGATTTTTTTTATGTGCCCTACATACTTATAGGACAGCTTCTTAGCCTTATTCCTGGTTAAATGAAGTAAGTTGTACACTGCAGTTGGAAAGGTTTCATTTATATAATCGAGTCATTCCAAAGTCTGGCCGAACCTCACTTGCCTTCAGTGGCTTTTTTTTCTTCTTCAAGCAAGCTATCATTTCATTTCTTAGAGACTTAGAGACTACCTGTATTTCAGCTCATTACATACAAATGTACAATAAATGTACAACAAAAAAAAAGGAGGGAAAAGAGAGAAAAATTCAGCTAAAAACAACCTCACAGTCTTCCTATTCTCTTTTTCACTTTCTAAATTTCCTAAACTTTATTACCTTCGTTTTCTCTGTATTAATCCTTAGTTTTTTCTTCTACTTGAGCATTTTTCTATCCCTGTAATTGAACCCGTCATTCCATCCTCATTCTCCGCCAACATCACTATATGATCCGTATATGCCAGTGTATATATTAACCGTAAACTCTTATTGATTTATCCTGAATTCTTTTAAATAATTTGAAAGCCTCTTTTTTGAATTTGCCCTGACGTCTTCTGAATTCCTTTTAATTCAATTTTACTTATATCAATGCATTATTTTGGACTTTTGAAATTCTTTTCAATTTATTAGAACTCATTTGGAATTAACTCTGAACTCTTATTAATTTATCCGTTATTCTTTTAAATTCTTTGAAATTATCTTGAAACTTTTTGAATTAATACTGATGTCTTTTGAATTCCTTTTCATTTTTTTGAGTTCTTTTGAATAAATTATTCTCAATTGACTTGAATTTTTTTTTAATTCCCCTTGAATTCTTTGGCATTTCATAATATTCTTTTGCATATCTTTGAATTTTTCCAAAGATACTCCAAATTTGATGAATTCAATAATTTTTAAAAGTATTTTCAAATTTGTTTCAATTCTCTCTAATTTATTTGAATTTCTTCAATTCTTTTTAATTCTTTTGAATTTTTTTCAATTCATCTTGAATTTGTATGAATATTATCGAATTCTCTTGAATTTCCTTGAATTCTTCTAAATTCACTATAATTTTATTCAAATTAATTCAATATTTTGGATTTTTTCAAGTTTTTCCAATTCATTTGAATTCATTTGGAATTAAGCCTGAATTCTTATTAATTTATCCTGAATTATTTTAAATTCCTTGAAATTCTCTTGATTTTTTTGTAATGTACACTGACTTCTTTTGAATTCCCTTGAATTTTCATAAAAACACTCCAAATTTAATCATTTTAATGAATTTTATCAATATTAAATTTTTTTTTTCTAAACTGTTTTCTTTTAATGCACCTTGAACTCTTAGGTATTTCGTCAAATACTTTTAAATTCTTTCGAATTATTTAGGACCGCTCCAAATTTAATGAATTCAATGAATTTTTAAAATATTTAAAATCTGTTTTCCATTCCCTTGAAATTAAAAAAAATTCTCTTTGAATTTTTATGAATTCCATCGAATTTTTCTCATTTTCTTAAATTCCTCCAAATCCACTAGAATTTAATTTAATTTTTTGGTTAATTTAATTTAATTTTTTAATTCTATTAAATTCTATTGAATTCGACCTAAATTTTTTTCATAGTATACTCAATTCAATGGAAAATTATTTATCTTTTTAATTTGGTTCAATCTTATCCGACCGTATACAATCCTATCTTCCTCTGATATACCCCCGCCCGAAGCCCCATCATTTCCTTTTCCTACCCCTCCACACTCATTCACTTTCCGTCACTCCACCCCCTCACTGCCCACCCACCACTCCACTAAGCTCTCCTCGCTTTGCCACCCCAAAACCCCTATAGCATAACTTCCCCTCCCTACCCCTAATTACCCCTTCCACGCTTCCCCTCGGGAAAAAAATAAAACGGACGAACACCCGACCGAAACTATAAGGGCTTCTGCCCGGGGCTATGAAACCTTAAAAACTGTAAAAATTTATAGAGATATAATTAAGATCTTCAGATAAGTAAAAAAATTGGCAGTAGATTGGCTGGGGTGCTTCTGGACCACGATTCCAACACACCGACACTACCGACATTGTGAAAAAATGAAATTTATAAGGTCATTTATCTTTCATCTCAGTGTGTCATAATCCCATATTGTTGCGCTGCTTAATGTTTGATGGTGGCTTACGTTACTCGTAAACATCACTCAGCGGGCCTGCATGATTTGGCATTAGGCGGTGATAAGAAAGTGAATTGAAGAAAGACGATAGTTTTAGGTAGTGTTGCCGTCGAGCGAGAAATGTCAAGCATCAATACAAGACAAGACGAGACATACCTGCCGCTTTGAATTTCTCGCCTTGGATCTGTCTCGAAATTTTCGAGGCCTTCAAATCCAAGACCTTGTCTTGAGCTTGTCTCGAAGGCTTGAGTTTCCACTAGCAGATGTTCCAACGCCTACCACTCAATGAAAATCTCGTACTCTAAGACCCCAGCTTCCCTGAACTCTTCTCAGCAGGTATTTTTTGCCTGTAAGTCGGCCAGAAGAACGAAGTAAATTTTTTTTTGAATTTTGAATTAGCGATTTGAAAATATATTCGGAATCTGCAAGTTCTTACGATTCCCGGAGTATGTAATTTGTGTGGAAAAGTTTAAAGATTCTGGGGATTTACTTTTATCTTGAAGTTGGATTAAAAGAGATTTGCAGCAAACTGATAGATAATTCAAATCATCCATATTTGGTATGAAAATTATAATGAAAATTATAATTGACAAGTGAACATTCATATTTGATGCATTTATCAAATTTTGATGTTCCTCTTATAGCACCTTAATGGTCATCCATAAATTATGTAAGGTGTTTTTTCGAAAATTTCAACTCCACCCTCACTTCAGGTAAGATATCAGGAGATTTTCTCTGACCTCTCCCCTTAGAAAAAAATCTTACTAAGATTTTATAAACTTAGGGAAGGAAGATACATATAAATACACTCGAACTCCAATATAAGAACAGTTCCGGGAGTTGCTTTGCACTGGCCTTGGTCCTAAACCAGCTCCCTCGAAACGTAAACAGTCAGGGACGTGTGAACAATTTCCTAATATTACGCAATCTGCGAACGTGAGTACAAACGTGAGTACCCGCGCACTGCGCCTTTGTCTGTACGCTGCTGGTGTTTCACGCTTGGGCGAATACCGCCTTTCGCCCTGCGAGCTGAGAAACTGCTAGGGCCAGCAGGCGGCCAGCAGTTCGAGGAATTCCTGAACTGGATGGGCTTATACGAGAGTTTGAGTGTACTGTTAATTAAACTGCCCCCTTGGTGTGTTCTTCTGAACAACCACTTCCATTCCCGTTTCCTTACATAACCTCACTGTCTGGACCAAATAATGCCCACAAAAAAATCAGAAAAATTCACTACTTCTGCTAAATCCCAACTTTGGATAACACTTCCCTCGGATTTCCAGCCTTACAGCTACCGTTTGATCAGCTTTTTAGCTTCACAATCGTACTAACTTTCGAAAAACTACCGAAAATCTAACTTGAGTTTTTCTACGCGTGTTCCCACGATCGTGCCCCAGCCGTAACTAAAAATTAATGTAACATTGTAATTA
>JAUMHM010000048.1:3655862-3673466 GCA_032362435.1 Melikaiella ostensackeni
GAATAAAGCCAATTTTTCATTCAAAATATCGTTTTTTCATTGTCAGGCCGAAGACTTTTCAGCCCATGTAGTATTATTCGTGATTTGAAACAGAGCGGATGTCTCTACATTCACTTTGAAAGTTAACCTCCTAAATTATAAAGAAACTCATTGCTGAATTTACACTCGCTTGTGGTTTTTGTCTCATTATATCTGAACTGCCTTCCAAAACTAAACAATTGCGTAATTGGTGCTGTTCAAAGTGTCAGTCAAGATTGTGCTTGTGGGATTACTCACTAGCTTTCAACCTAGCACTGCCACTGGCTTGTCTGACGTTCTGCAGCGAAATGAGAAAGAGACACAAAGAGAGAGGGAGTTTGAGAGAGAGGGAAACTGCACGTCGGGCAAATTTGCATACGTCGATGTATGCATTTTCAATTTTATAAGACTATTATGAGATTATTATTATAAGATATTATAAATTATATTATAAGTCTTATCATAAGATTATTTCTCGTATTCAGCAATTCAATTCAGCAAAAAGAAAAATGAAGATCGGTAAGGGTTAAATACAAAATTAGCGATCTTTCATTTTACTGTTGCTGACCTTTATTTTTTTGCATGTCGAAATTACTTCCAGCATTTTTACCTGAATAACTTTTTGCTCTTTGTGGCATACTCATCTGAATGAGAAGCTATCAGTTTCGTGTGAAAACTCACTATTGCTGATTTCATTGAATCTTCACGTTTCGAGATCTACTCAATCCGAAAAAAAAGGTTTTTCGATGTTTATCTTTCGTCGTCGTCGTCGTTGTCGTCTGTATAATTGATAACTTTTGAGGAAATAATTGCATTGGATTGCGTTTAGGCACACGTTTCAAGGGATCAAAACGAAGGTAACGTTCATTAACCAGCATTTTTTCACCAACGCTTCTGGTTTTAATCACCGAAAAAGACTAGAAAATCGAAAATTGCATTTTTCGGCTGGAGTATACGAGGTAGGGAAAAATGTTTTCAAGCAAAATTATTCACCTCAGAAAGATCAACACATTTTTTCGAACAATTTTTTTAATGAGACGTTTATTTTTTGTTTCAATTGTGAAGAATGAAGTTAAAATACAAAATTACACTTTCTGGCGATAATACTTGAAAAAAGAAAAAAATGTCTGGAAAAAAATTGTTCACTTCAAAAAGATATACAAATTTTTTTCTGGCTATTTTTTCGATGAGACGCATAGTTTTCATTTTAATCGTGAAAAGTGTTATTGAAAATAAAAAAAGTCCATTTTTCGGTCAAACACAAAACACGAAAGAAATGAACAGGTAGAAATCGTTCAGCAAGAAGAGACCTACCAAGTTTCTTCTGACCATTTTTTGACAAGACGCGTAGTTTTTGATTTAATTGTGAGAAATTTTCTGAAAAATAAGAAAATTTATTTTCCGACTTAACTTTACGGAATGAAAAAAGTGAGAGAGATTCAAATGAAGAAGCACATTTCCAATTTAACTCAATTCTCTCAGGTGCAATTGTATGCTTTTTATTGATGCTCTTCATAGCTTCGTTTTCTTTTTTGATTTAATTTTTTTTCTCTTTGAGATTGCTGCGTAGGAAACCCAGAAAGTGCATTCAGGCAATCTCAATAGAAAATCAGGCAAATAAAGAAAATCAGGCAAATAAAGAAAATCAGGCAAATAAAGAAAATCAGTATAGCTTCAGCATTTGCAGTGATTTGTTGTGTCCATTGGATTATTATTTTACAATATGGACCCGTGGAAAGTAATGAAAAAAACTAAGTTTGTTACTACAGAGCTTTGCATCAATAAACAAAAACTTAAAATTTTCGCAATACCTTTCACATATGGAGAAATATATGAAGCAGAAAAAATTCTCATGATGAAAAAACCTTGTGCATAAAACAATAAAATTTTTTTCGCATAAAAACACTAGAAATAATTCTTCAGCTTTGGAGTTTCTATTTTCTACTTTTCGATATTTCTCTCACGAATTTTTTGTATTCCATTCGCCCGGCTTTGAGGTACAAAGTGGAGGTGCTTTCATTCACGCTCTTGCTTTCCTGCGTCTGACATATCTTACTTGTGAAAGGATAATACACAGAAACATTTCTAAACATTTCAATTAATGACTTTCGGTCATTATTCTGATGAGCACAATTCAGAAATACACGAATCGCCACAGATACAAAGTCCAAATGTAAGTTACGGGTTTTCTTATTTTGTACGGCAGAATACTATTAAAAGAAATTTATGCAAACGCGTCCATGCTTGCTTGCCAAATTGAAAATTTCTGTTGTTGCTGCCAAAGAAGAAGAAGATTTTGTTTCAACCTTCAAGGAGCATAATCATTTTTTTATATTTTATTTTTGTTTGATTCAAATAAATTTTGTTTGAATCGTTGAGCATAGAGATAGTTTTACAGAGACATTTTCATAATTTGCTTACGGTTTTAAGGCCAGTGCAATTGGCTAAGGGCTTAAACAAATTGTATTATTAAATAGTTTGAGCGTAATAGGAGAAATACTTAAATCTAGGTAGTATATAACTCAGTCAGAAATCATTTGTAGTATAGAGGTAAAGTCCCTTGATCTTGAGGACATCCGCTGAGTTTAGCAATAGACACCAACTTGAATTATATTGATTCGTCTGAAAAATTTTCATTCCGGAGTGTTTATATGTAACCGGCTCCGAAAAAAGGGGTGTAGTGGCTGAAAAATCGATTTTGAGGTTCTGACGGTTTCAGTATGCTGAAATCTTATATTTTCACATGCAATGTGTCCAAGATCGATTGATCAAAATTTCGCGAAGCTGAACAGTTCTACAAATTTGGATTCAGCGACAAAAAAAAAACCCCTTAGTGAGCATCTTCTCGAAAAAGCCCGAGTAATGTAAATTTTTTGAATTTCGGGTCTGCCATTGTAATTATAACCAAGGTTGCAATCGAGATGTGCATGAAAAAATTCCCAATTATCGAGTATTCCTGTAGCGTGCCTATATGAATATCAATTTGAAGAAGAAGAACTCTC
Source organism: Melikaiella ostensackeni (assembly GCA_032362435.1). Lineage (NCBI taxonomy): Eukaryota > Metazoa > Arthropoda > Insecta > Hymenoptera > Cynipidae > Melikaiella > Melikaiella ostensackeni. Next base: position 3,658,883 of record JAUMHM010000048.1, read on the forward strand.
GAGTTTTCCACGAAAAATATAGTCACGCATAGGTTCACCAGCAGAATAAATTTTTTGTATTATAATTTGGTTTCCTGGAGGAATGTCAAGAGGCTGGGGCTGTGTGTGTGTTATCATAAAAATCACTATTATTATTATTACCAGTACGTCGTAAACTTTATCCGACCAATGCACCGACTACTGGGAAAAAAGATTCATGGAATTTTTGTACACTGAGAAAATATAAATAAATAGACACCCGGACACATGATACATTTAAATTTCCCTACTCTCTTCCCCACTCCTCCCCTCAAATTTTACCTTTCACTACCCTCACGCAACTTCTTTTCTTCATCCTGCCTTACACTTTTCACAATCTTTTCTCCCTTGTCCTTTCTTACATTTTCCACCCATCCCTTCCATATGTTCCCTAACCCATTTCTCTCCTATTAACATCTTTCCTTTATTCAACTTCCGTTACCCCCTCTTCATCCCGTTTTACACCTTTCCCCTTCTCCTACCCTTCACCTCATGTTCCGTTTCCCTCTTCCTAGTTCTTCTTTACTCATATTTCGCCTACCACTATACCCATCCTTCGCTATCCACCTACCCCATTGCCCTCTTTTCCAATTTCTTATGTCATTAAGTGATTTTTAGTGCCGTTCGTGCTAATTATGTAGATGATTTCCGACGGTTATGTACTGCCATATATAGAATGCATTACAATTTCATCATCGCTTGAATCCGTTTGTCAGTAAAGGTAATCATAATCAATGAAAAAAAGATTAGCGAAAAGGTAAAATGAAAATATTAGAAGGTTTCAAAAATAATAAACAATAAATATAACAGAAAATGGCATTTTATATAGTTACGAGATCAAAGAAGGGACCCAAACCTTGAGGAAAAAATTATTTTGATTGATAAAAAGCTGGTGTTAATATTGAAGACGGACAATTTTTAAAAAATTCAAAGTGTCGGCTGGTCGAACTTGAAAAAATTACTTTTTTCTCAATTATTCAACGGAAGCATCTCAAACTTGGCAAGTTGAGCAAATATATTTTCAGCAACTGTCCAGGTGTCGGTGACAGCCGCAACTCTGAAAAGCTGCAAGATGGCGGCTCTCAAATTGTGACAAGGTGTACGATTCCCAAGAAAGTGCATCCTAATTGAAACCATTTGGCAACGGTATCCATCATTAAATACTATAAATAACATACAAGTTTTTCGGAAAAATAAGAACTTGCCAAGTCTGAGAGGCTTCCATTGACAAATAGCGAAATTATTCAATTTTTCGAATTTGATTTAGTAATTAATAAATAATATTTCTTTTATATTCTAGACAACCGTCATTCCGGATTTCTCCAAAATGTCAAATTTTTAATTTCATCACTTGCCTTCTTTCCATTACAAAGATTTCATCACAATATTCGGCTTCCTTTAGTTGAAATATCATTTGTTATTAAAAAATCAAAGATACAGTTGCTAATGGCTTGAGATGCTTTTAAAATCTATTGAAGGCTCTTGAATTCCTTCAACTTCCTCGAAATCCTCCAAATTTTCCTGAATTCTCTGAATTCCAAGGATATCTATATAATGCAAAGAATTTAAAGGAATTCAGGAAGTTCCGGGAATTCAGGAAAATGAGAGAATTAAGGGAATTCGGGGAATTCAGGGAATGCAGAGAATTCAAGGAATGCAAAGAATGCAGGGAATTCAGAAGATTCAGAAAATTTGGGTAATTCAGAGAATTCAGGGGATTTGAGAAATTCAGCGAATTCGGGGAATTGAAAAAAATTTATGAAATTCGGGGGATTCAGGAGATTTAGAAAATTCGGGGAATTTAGAGAATTCTGGAAATTCAGAGAATTCAGGAAATTCAGGGAATCCAGAGAATTTAGGGAATTCAGAAAATTCCAGAAATTCCGAGATTTCAGGGAATTCAGAAAATTTAGAGAATCCAGAGAATTCAAAGAGTTCCGGAAATTCAAGGAATTTAGAAAATTCCGGGAAGTCAGAGAATTCAGGGAATTCAGGAAATTGAAAAAATTCATAGAATTAAAAAAATTCAGACAATTCAGAAAATTCGGAGAATGCAGAGAATTCAGGCATTCCGAAAAATGTAGGGAATTCGGAGAATTAAAGAAATTCAGGAAATCCCTGGAATTCAGGAAATTAAGAGAATTCAGAAACTTTAGAGAATTAAGGAAATTCAAAGAATTCAGGGAATTCAGGGAATCCAGAGATTTGAGAGAATGCAGAGAATTCTAGAAATTCAGGGATTTCAAGAAATTCAGACAATTCAGAGAATTCAGAGAATTTAGAGAGTTCATGGATTTCAAGGAATTCAGAAAATTCAGGGAATCCAAAGAATTTAGGGAATTCAGAAAATTCTAGAAATTCCGAGATTTCAGGGAATTCAGAAAATTCAGAGAGTTAAGGGAATTCAAGGAATTCAGAAAATTCAGGGAAGCCAGAGAATTCAGGGACTCCGGAGAATGCAGGAAATTCGGAGAATTAAAAAAAAATCATAAAATTCAGAGAATTCAGAAAATTCAGAAAATTCGGAGAGTGCAGAGAATTCAGGCGATTCGAAAAATTCAGGCAATTCGGAGAATCCAAAAAATTCAGAAAATCCCGGGGATTCAGGGAATTTAGAGAATTCGGGAAATTCAGAGAATTCAGGGAATTCAGGAAATTCAAGAAATTCAAAAATTCAGGGAATTCAGGAAATTCAAGGAATTCCAAAATTCATAGAATTCAAAGAATTCAGAAAATTCGGAGAATGCAGAGAATTTAGAGAATTCAGGGAATTCGAAAAATTCAGAGAACAAGGAAATTGAGGGAGTTTAGAGAATTCGGAAAATTTATAGAATTCGGGGGATTCGAAGAATTCATTGAATACAGATAATTCAAAGAATCCAGAATATTCAGAGAATTCAGAGAATTTAGAGAATTCAAGGAATCCCCAGAATTCGAAAAATTTCCAAAATTGAAGGAATTCTCAGAATTCAGAGAATTTAGAGAATGTAGAGAATTGAGAAAATGCAGAGCAATTCAGTAGAATTGAGGAAATTCAGAGGAATTTAGTACTAGATTTTATGGAAATTTTAAGAATTTGAAAGAATTTGAAAGAGTTTAAAAACATCCAATGGACATTAGAAGAGTAAAAAGTATTCAAAGAACTTGAAAGAATTAAGTGGAATAACTTTAATGTACTATTATCTCATTTTTGATCAAAATGTGGAAAATCGAAGATGTTAAAAAATGTGAGACCAACATCAAAAATTCAAAATTAATGTTGTTAAAAGGTTTCCATCTATCTTTATATATGAATCAACGAAGATATTGCGTTAATCGTCATTTTTCATTTTCATATGTTACAAGATATATATTCGCCAAATTGGCACTCAATGAATACAAATTTTTAATTATAAATTTTATATTGTTCTAGAGTTTCGGTTTATCCCTCACATTTTGAGACTGCGTTATATTTCTTACTGATAATAATACTATATTACATTATGTTTCAGAGCAAAATTGTTGATTTCGAAAAGATGTAAAAATTTGCTCCAGGCTATTTTTTATGAGATGCATATTTTTTTCAATCGTAAAAAATATTATTGAAAATAAGAAATTCCATTTCCGGTCAGAACATGCAAGAAACGAAAAAATGGTGCCAAAAATAATTTTCCATCTCAAAAAGATCTTCGAATTTTTCTTAGACTATTTTTTAATTAAACGTAGTTTTCGTTTCAATCGTGAAAAAAGGCTATTAAAAATAAAAAATTCAAATTTGTGGAAAAACGACACGAGATTAACATTAACATCTGATTTTGAGTTCTGTTAGATATGATCAAACTTTTCAGATCCTGTCACATATTGACAGTTGCATTTCTTTATAAAAGAAGATAGAAAAGAAAAAAAATCTTCTGTAAAGTATGTGAAATGATAATATATGGCACGCTTTTTAAACATTGCAATTCACTCATTCATGGAAATAATACATAAGAGTAGAAAGAAAAGTAAACCCTGGTCAGAACCCCTTAATATCAATTTTTTTCGCAACAAAAAAGTGGTTTTTTTCATTCGAACGAATTGAGGGGGGGGGGGGGGTGGCGGAGGAGAACATGAAAATTAAAGGAAAAGAAAATACGTCTTTGGATCACCCTAATCCGTACCATTTATACAGAAAAATACTGAGATATCTAGCAACGATTTTCCTTCTAAAAAATCTGAAAATGTTGCACATAAGGGGTACTACAGTGTGGCATGGCTCAGGGGGATTATAGTTAGGAATGTAAATGAATATCAATGAAGGGAAAGGGGGCTGGATGAAAAAGGGAATGGGAAGGATGAATTAGAATGAAGTGAGGGTAAGGGGTATGTAAGGAGAAAGGGTATGTACAGGTAATAGCATCAAGGAAGAGTAGGTGGAAGTGCAAAGAAGGTTAGTGAAAGTTAGAGGAGAGAAGGGGAAAGGCTGTCAATAGTAGAAAGGGGAGGGGTAAGTGAGAATAAAGCGAAAGGGGGTAGGGGAACGGGAGGAGTATGTAGAGGATAGTGTTTACAGTGTCAATATGGTCAAGAAAAGAATAGGTGTAGGTGTAAAAGAGTGTAGGGGAGGTTAGGAAAGAGTGATGTGTGGGGGAGGGAAGATGTCAATAAATGAAAAGGGGATAGAATGAGGATCGGGAGGGGTGAATAAGAGGAAATTGAAAGGGGTTGGGTTAAGAGGGTGAGCGATGGGATAGAGAGAGGTAAGTGAGAACGGTGGGAAGGGAGCGGAGGGGTGAATGAGAATACAGGGAAAGGGACTGTGTGAGGATGGAGAGGTATGGGGAGGTGAGTGAAAAAAAGTGGAAAGAAGTTGTATAAGGAGAGCGGAATGAAAAAGTGGAAAGGGGTTGTATGAGGAGGGGGCGGGATTGAATGAAGAGGGGTAAACGAGAATATAAAATTTTGACTATTGGACACTTGCATCAGTGAGGAGTTGAAATTGTATCATTTTTAGTCCAATGCGTTTAAAATTGAAAATTTTCATTTCAAAATGAAGAATATCGAAATTGAATGATTACAGATCAAAATTTTGAGAATAGGACAATTCTAAATGGTTCGAAATTATACAATTACAGATATGAATTTGAAAAATTGGATTATTTCAAATTCAATAGAATTGAAATTATTATATTTCTGATGAATATTCTCATCAATATGCTTATAAATATTCTTATAAATATATCTTATAAAAATTAAAATAATTTTTCATCCAAAGTGAATAAAATTTGACAATTCGAAATCAAAAACTTAACTGAATGTCTTAGAGTTAAAGCTTCTGAAATTTTAGAATTTTAAATTATTGTTACATGAAAAATCATAATTTAACATTAAAATTAATTCGACAAATGTTGCTGAGACCGAAAAATAAATTCACTATCATTTTCACTGTTGAAACTGGAAAAATAGAAAATTAAAAAGAAGAGCAGGAAAGAGGGCGTGGAAATTTGAAGAGAAATTGAGAGAGAGAAAGGCAGGGGAGTTAACGAAAAAGTGTTACAAAAAAGTGGAAGAAAGAGGAAAGAGGGCCGTAGAATTAATGCGATGAGAAAAAGAAAGAAGAGAGTTCTCGAGAGATCAAGGGATATGAAAAGAAGCAAGTATAGACTATGAGGAGTTGGAAAAAATAGAGAAAGGCAGGTAATAGATAGCTGGGGAGGATAGGAAAATAAAGATACAATAAATGGTATGAGGTGATAAAAAGAGAAGTATTTTCAAAATATTCGAGAAGAGAATGGGGAAGAAGAGATGGATAAGAGCAGCTAGATTGGGACTGGGAATTGAAGTAGAAGAAGTCATGTATTGGGAAAAGGATGAGAAGAGAGGATTCGGAGAATGTGAATAGGCACAGGAGGTATGAGAGTATGTTTGGGATGGTTGTATCAGAGGAAAGGAGGGAAGAGGAGCATGGCAAGGAACTGTTAAGAAAGTTTTAGGGGTGGAGGGGCTGGAAGAAGAATGGATAAGAGAGGTAGAAAAAGCTGGAGGAATTGAAGACGGAAGTTATGTGAGCTCCAAGGAGACACATTAAAGAAAAGAAAAAGAACTTTAACTTTAAATTGAAATTACAAAAATTTTGAAGACGATAAATATAATTAATAATCATCTCATGTAGTATCAAGTGACATTAAAAGTGATTGGATAGATTTTTTCCTTAAAAATGGGATTTTTGTCCTAAAAAAAACTGGCTGTTAATCTCACTCTTGAAATTTGAAGGATTTTAAATATTGTGAATCTTTAAAGTTCACTTATTCTAAAAACGTTGAAAATAATATGTTTCTAATTAGAAACTTTTAAAATGAATGAATTTAAAGTTGAAGCGTTAAAAATAAAACAATTCTAAACTTTCTCTGAAAACTAGAGTATTGTCAAATTAGGGTTTTGAAACCAAGTCGTTAGAAATGACTTCATGTTGCCTCAAGTAAGAAGACAATTATACGTGATGTCAAACTGACGTATAAGAAATAATGAGCTGTCATATTAACATTATAGGAAAAGTTGCAAGAAAAAAAAACAGACGAAGAGCGAACTGAAACATAGGACTTTCAGTAGGTTATTATAGTGAATTTTTTCAATATTTTTTCATCCATTGAAAGGGTGTATTACTCGTATTTGTTCAATCAGCTGACACTTTCTAACTGTATAAACTACAAGTTACGAACGAGGTGGGTTTGGGGGTGAAATGTGCTTTGGTGCGCACGCATCTCTGAATGAAATGAAAACGCTTTTCAACCCCAGTATCTCTAGAGGACTTCTTGAGAAAGGTCATGTAGTGTCGAAAGTTATTTTTCAAAAGCGCGCGTCTCACAAAAAGTTTTTCCACCTCCGGACTTGAAACTAAATCAAAGTTAAAATAAAAATCAAACTGAACTTTCTTCGAATCTATTTATGAAAATAATTTTATGACTTAGCAAGTGGTGTCTTATTTTTCAAAAATTTAACAATAATCCTTTACTCATTGATAAAGGAATATATGAAATAAAAAATGGTGTGATCCCAATATGAATTTATAAAAATTTTCCTCTTTTGAAGTAGTGTTCTCAATTGTTATGCAAGTCGCTCATGAAAAAAGTGTTTTAATAAAATATGAATTCTGAGATCGCTTGTCCAGGAATTTCCTTGATGTCTCGAATATGTTTTGAAAGTTTAAAGAAACAGGACATGACATCGAATTTTTTCCGCGTATTGACTTCAATAAAATTAATGAAATGAATAAAAATGAATAATAGTATCTGTCATTCATAGTGCTTTTTACAAATGATAAGTAACGGCAACCCCTTCAATAAAAGAGCAAGAAGAAAGCAATTTGAGTGAAAAGAAATTTCGTTTCGTTGAAATTACGAGCCAGTTAACCACAAAAAAATCACAGAAATCAAAATTTATGGTAACTAGTCAGTAGACATGGACAACGCTTCGCACTGTGTATTTTTGAACCACATAAGTACACCTACGGTAGTTTTAAAGTAGAACGAATGTGTTCGCCTGGTTATAAAATACTTTCATTCGGAACATAAAAAGGGTATCAAAACTTACTTAAACAAAATCGAGCCACAGTTGGTTCATTTTGAGGAATATGAGCATTCAAACCAATTCAATTATTTTTTTCGAATTTGTCGTTGATCACAAAAGTGAACACAGCTGAAGTTCATAAAGAGTTTATGTAAAGAAATGAGGCCAAACAAAATTGAAACCATAATTTTTCCTGTACAAGCAGCTCTCTTCGCACTCAGAAAAAAAACAATGTAATGCAAAAGTGTTGTTTTGAATTGCAACATTTTTGAGAGACGGAGATTAATGAAGGGCAGAATAAAAATTTCTATTATTAAGAATGACATGGATTAAATCACCAATGGTTTTTTTGTGGAGTGAGGAATGCGAGAAATGCTTGCCTAATCATAAAAAAACGAAAATGTGCAAAAACAATAGGTTTCAAGATGGATCTTGAATAATTATGATTTGAGTTGAACAAATGTAAGAGTGGGCTAAATATTAGATATGAATAACGATAGTTTGGCGAACTTGCACAATTGCACTGCCGTGGTTTTGGAACAGAACATTACAATGCTGATAGGATTAAATCGCAGTGAACTGGTGCATGTCCTAAAGGAAGCTTTTGATAGATCAATGCAGAGGGAAGTTTTGCGAGATGCCCTTTCAAGTTGTCTTCAGACAGGACAACAACGTCCCTTCGCTCTCCCATGGTGGCAAAAACTCATCTGGTCTCTCGTATATGCCATTATTTTGATGGTAGCAACTGGTGGCAACATTATTGTCATGTGGATTGTTCTTGGTAAGTTTGCAATATCATTTATTTTTCATCTTTCTTATTATTCCCATCATCCTCCGAGGTTTCAAATTTGAATTAATATCTAAGATGGATGGTGGAATTGTATTTGCACAATAAAATACATATCATTCTATGACATGTAAAGAAAAATCTGCTAGGGCGCGGGCCTGTCGATACTCGTACTTCGCACTAAATGCTCGGCTTACTTGCAAATATTAAAAAATTGTGGAAACTCCTACTTTGAAAAAGATCGATAGATTTGTTTCGATTTTAGATTAAGAAGAAAATCAATGAGACATCATTGGTTACATATTTTTACACTCCTTAAGTCTCATTCACATATGTTTCTTGCCTGTACTCATTAACTCGTCTTTCGTTTGACATATGTTTCTGCTTAACTTAAAGCCTTAACTAAACGCCCTTACCAATCGTCTTGACCTATCTATCTGCGCCTTAACTTATCCTTTTTACACTGTGCCTGGTGATTATTGCTCGCTTCATTTATTTTATTTGCTTTCTCCGGTCTTCTGTGTTCACACATCTCACACGCGCAAGTAATTTTTGAGATACTCTGTTCGCTTTTTTCAACAAACATTTTGCTGTTCTCTACACTATTATTCATTTATATTTCCCACTATATTTAACTTCTTTCATTTTATTTTGTATTCCTTGCTTAAAAACTTCATCTCCTTCTATCAACTTTTTTTGTATCTCCATTCCCCATCCATGCATTTCTTGACCCATTCCTTTCACCATCCACACCTATTTAAGCACCTGTCTCTTTCTTTCATTCCATTATCTCCTTCGTTCAAGCATGCCTTCACTACAGTTCTGCCCTTGATCTTCAGTAGTCTTTCTTTGTATCTGAAAGATCTTTTACCTCTTCTAATTTTTGTTTTTTCGCTATTTACCTTCTTTAATACTATATACTGTGGCGTCCAGCTGTCCAATCCCAGCGTCCACCTAACGTATTTTTCATGCAACGTTTCCACATCCTCATATTCTTTCCAAACCCATATCTCCACTCGATACATCAGATCACTTATAATTAGCGCCTGAAACATTCTCATTCTCCTCTTGTAGTCTTCTTCAAATAATTTCTCCCCACTGCCCTATCCATTTTCGATTACTATGTTTGCTCTTTTAAAACTTTCTTCGACGTAATCCTTTATATTTTCATTATTTCAAATAGAAATCCTAGGTATGTAAACTCCTCGACTTCGTCAATCCCTTCTCTCCTCCACTTCCAATCCCTTCTTCCTTTCTTCCTACATTGTTTTGACTCGAAAACCAAAACCTTTGACTCAGCTGCATTAAAACCAATTTCATTTCTTCTTAGCACTTGTCTAACCTTTTCATAATATTTCCCAAAACCTCTTCTTCTTGAGCTACTGCTACTAAATCGTCTGCATATGCCAATATCCAGAATCTGTCCTATCCTGCCATTAATCCTCCCTTTAACCCTTTCTTGAATTCTTCTTCCATGTCCGCTATAAACACCGCAGAAAGTAACGGGCTCAGCGGGCATCCTTGTCTTAACTCTATCTTCGTCAACAATTTCTTCGATTTTTTGGTACCCACTTTTATCTTATCACTCGTTTCTTTTGTAAATTACCGTTACTTTCTTTCTATCAATCCTATGTTAATTTCTCTCATGCCCATTACTGTCCACGACTTTCTGCTATCTACCGATGAGGACGCTGCTCTTAAATCAACAAAGAAGGCACATACTTTTTCTTCTTTTTCCCGCAACTCCTTCTCTACCACATGTTGAAAAATATAAATATTATCTATTTCACTCCTACCCTCTCGGAAACCTGCCTGACTCTCTCGGAATATCCCTTTTGCCTCTACTTCTTTTTCCAGTCTCTCTGTTAACACCCTGTAATTTTCTATTTTCCCTTTTTCTCTTTGTTTAAGGGGACGGGGAAGCGCATGTAAATCGATAAAAAAGGCTGATTTTTAAGATTCCTTTTATACAGTAATAGTTTGATAAAACTTTCTGAGACTTTCAGCACATATTAATGAAAATTTCGAGATACAAAAATCTGTCTTATAAAATATATTTGTTTTTTGCGATATTGCGTCTGTTGATCTCCACGGTCTCAGCATCGATAGTGTTAATCGGCGGGAACTCGAGGACTTTTTCTTCGTGTCACGGCAAAAAAAACCAAAGCGACTTTTTCTTTAATTTGTAGGAAATGACACAAAATACAATAAGATGTTTCACGACATAATTTTCCACCTGAGACCGAAGTCCCGCTGATTAATTAGACTTTACATTTATCAAAGTTAAAATCTAAAAAGAATAACAAATGCACTAATCTAATTTGTTAAGTGATAAACATAATAAAGTATACAAACTAAGGTATAGATATTAATATACATGAATTTATTATAATTCAATTCAACGTAATATAGAAAATTTCGCGTTTTGCACAGATTTCATTGGAGTGCGAAGCGCGAGACACGTGATGACAATGTATTCATTAAAGTTGATGGAGCTTCAACAAAAGAGAATTCACAATCACCAAATTACAGGTGTCAATCGTTTATTTTTAAATTTCCAAATATTTCCGCATAAATATGGGTGAAACATATAGATCAAGCGCATAGTGCGAGGTAAATATATTACCGAGCGTAGATTTCTTACATATTAAAGCATTCATGTATGCAATAGAAAAATCGTTTTTTCAAAAGTTACATGGGCTTTGCCCTTAAGAATCGGTGCAGTCAACCCTCCATATACTCCTCAGGAATTCCCACTCTTTTTCATGCTGTTTCCACTACTTCTCTTAACCTTCTTGTGCTTTTTCCGCTACTGTAAACCCACGCTTCGTTACCTAACCTATCACTGTCTCCTGCCTTGCCCTTTTTTAATCTTTTAATCTGTGCTTCTATCTCCTCTTTCTCTAACTCTACTCGTCTTCTTTTAATTCACTTCTCTGCCAATTATCCCTTTTTTTCACTTGAGCCTTGAAACATATCTTTAAAATATTCTCTCCATTCACCCATGTTAATCTTATCCCCTATTCCCCCCTTTTTTCGCAATCATGTTCATAATAAACTCCCATGCCTCCCCTTCTGTTTTAATTCTACTCATTTCTTCCTCTAATTCCTTTTTCTCCTCTTTTTCTTTCTGCTTACATAACTCTCTATATTCTTTTTTGGCTGCGACACAGTCGCTCCTTTTCCTCTTTGCCCTCTTCCAATATTTGCTCCCTTTTTTAAGCTGCCTTTTTTTAAATTTATTGTCTTACCAAACTTTTGTCCAATTTCTATTTTTTCCTGTTCTCTTTTTGAATTTCTTTGTGATTCTAGCGTTCTTGACCTTTTCTTTTGACTCCTCCCACACTTCCCTTAACACCATCTTCTGAAACTTCAGCTTTTCCCTTCTTTCTATATAATCTTTGTCTGTATCCTCTGTCCACACTTTCTTCTCAATTAATTCCCGCTTATTCTTTCTTAACCTTCATGCGCTCGCGCCAACTTGAGTCACACCGGCGCTCGCGCGAGCTGTCAGTTAACCGCTCACGTTTTTCAATGATTATCATACTGTTTTCCGTACTTTTCGTGAATAATTTACTGCCAAGAAAGCAAAGAAACTATGATACAACTCGGCAAACACCTTTCTGATCAAAATTCTTTACTTAAACAACGTATGGTTAGCCATCAACATAATATAGATTCTAGCTTGAAAAATAATTTTTTTTTCAATTTGTTTTCGGCAAAAATATAATTTTTTTAAATAAAACTAGAATAAAACTAGAATATAACCAAGTATAATTGACACATGAAGAGGTAGCTCTGGCACATGAAGAAGTAAATTTATAGTATCAACTTCAAAAAAGGTTAATTGAAAAAAAAGTACATAACTTGACACTTGTAACTTGAAACTCAGAGGGATGAGGGGGGTGGGTCAATCTAACTTGTGCCGGAACTAGCGGTCGTAAGGGTAAATAAAGAATACATGCCTCTCCCAGCTCACCCAAAGCTCACTGGTGAGCGCGTCATTCGAAATTCCAAAAAGGCGGTCACTTGACCGTCCGCGCGAAGGCATGAAGGTTAAGTGCTTCCTTGTTCTGCTTTTTAGATACACCACATCGCGTGGTGATCTGATTATACCCTAGCTTCTATTTTTATTTTTCTTACACTCTCCCAAACTTTTATATTAGTGATTACGTAGTCTATGCCTGTTGACGCGTTGCTTCTCATGATGTAAAATGAAATAATGTCGAATTGATAATATAAGAAATTCTTTGGGATCAATTCTAAATCTTCGAAATTGTACAAAAAATGAAATTAATAATTAGAAACTGTTTTTTCGAAATGACCATATTCGGCGTTTGACTTATTATGATTCTTTGATTTCCATTTTCAGACATAATCCTTTTAAAGTCAGATAGGCGGTGCAACTTCAAGTCAGAAAATTATTCGCCTCTTAAATATGTTGTTTTTCAAAGGAATTTAAGATGACACGTGCTTTAATGTTTCGAGAAAAAAACATCTTCGCGAAGTTATGAATATTTTAAATTTTAGTGTTGTTTTTGGATAAAAAACAAATTTTTTCTTTAGACCTTTTTAACTGTTGACCTAATTGAGATATTTGAGTTTTCTGTCTTGAGTATGGTGAGGTTCATTGTCGTCTTTGGAAATCCGCCGGAAAATTAACATAATGGCGACGGATTTTCTGAAAATATCAAATGTCGATTTTCTCGAGAGCTTCACTTTTTTATTTTCTTACCATTTTTATGTTATATTTTACCTATATAATCCCCTAATTGGTCAACATTCACCTGTGTCCCTGGGCTTTTGAAATGGACACGGGATTGAAAATGGGAAAAGCTCAGTTCTCAAAATGATAAAAAAAATAAAGCACTTGTTATTAACATTTTGTAAATCAAAAATTAGTCACTTCTCAAGGAATGTCTAAGGAATGATTTTCACCCAGTAAATTTTGATTGTGACCCCCAAACCACCTTTTATTGAATCCGGAAAATGCCCCAAAAAATAAAAAATGGCACTTTTATGTAAAATTCATGCTGAAGACGGTATTTTTTATTTTTTTCGACCTAAACGACTTTTATTCGATAAGTCACAAGTTTCAAGGTTTTTTTTTTACTAATTTTCAATTGTTAGAACACTTTTTATTTCTTTAAACGTTTTTTTGTCTATGAATCTTGAAAAGCTATCATTTTTTGGCACAAATGAAATAGTTAATCAATTTAGAGAGTTATATATCTTATTTTTCATATTTTACAACTATTTAAATAATTTTCGTTTGTCTAAACAATTTTCCTTCCCTGTGAATTCTACTGCTCTAACAAGTGTATCACCCAAATGCGTTTCAAGAATTATTTTCAAATAAATCTCGACTTAATCTTCCTAGCTCAACTTTGCAAATATGGAAAGCTGATATTGTGGAAAACCTCATTTTTTTATTTTGAACAACATTTTTCAAAAATTCTTGCTCATATACAGGAGATATTCTGTAAGTTTAATACAGGCTAAATAATATTTTTGGCAATGAGAATTTTCTTTCGAAAATTTGAATTTTTATATATTTTTTTTCCTTCGCGAACGATGCAAGATATCAAAAAAGTGTGAGAGGTATTTTTTGTAAAACTTTGTAACTAAGTAAAACGTCAAATACATTCATTTCCTAAATATTAGTTTCAAATTATTAATTTCATTTTCTTGTACAATTTCGAAGATTCTAAAATTAATCCCCAAGAATTTCATATATTAACAGTTGAATATGATTTCATTTCTCACTTATGTGTTTCTAAACATCAAATAATAAAACGAATTAACGCAAAAAAGAAAATTAAAGAAACAAAAGCATCTCTGCGAACCAACTTAAGGGAAGATTATTTATTTTCACTTTTGTACACTTTATGTTTTGACAATATCAAATACCAAGGCATCTAATGTGAAGCTTTATTTTTTTGTTTTAAAATACATACTTGAAAATCATTCAATTTGTTACATTTTCAATTTAAAATTGTTCATATATTAAAGTTTTCTACCGAAAATAAAATTGTGTACGAATGAAATTTGAATTATTAGCTATAAAAAATCTGCCCGCCTCGCGGGCACATTCTGATTGAGCGCTTCGCGCTCAGTGTTATGTGTTTTTTATGTACAAATTACTAAATTTGTTTTTGATTTCAAATGAAAAAAAATGTAAAATTGTAAAGAAGATGTTTTTTGAGTTGGCATTAGGGTCTAGAATTTTTTCAAATATTCTATTATGTATATATA
>JAUMHM010000048.1:3673566-3695163 GCA_032362435.1 Melikaiella ostensackeni
GAAAAAAAGTTCTATGGTTCAAAAAAAATTTGGTACACCGAAAAAAAGAGGTCGGTAATGTAGGAATTTGACTGTGTGACATGCCCTTAATTGGCTCAGTACACTTGCATAATTGGGAACAAAAGACAGAAATGATGATGAAGAAGAGGACATTGAAAGGGAAAACAGAAAAAAATAGAAGATAATCTAACCTTGGTGGAAAGAAGGATGTAACTTTTAATGAAGAAGATTACAGAAGAGGAAAGAAGACGAGGGAAAAGAGCGTGATGGGTGATCACGCGTAAAAGCCACGGAGGAGGATTGAAAAGAAAGAAGATACGAGAGGAAATTAAAAAAAGAGCGGAAACTCCGCCTCTGAATCACAGCAAGGTTGGAAAAGAAAGGAGGGGATTTTTAGTAAAGTAATGTAAAGCAATGGAAGGCTACAGTAGTGATGAAGACGTGGATTTGTGAGTAAAATGTGGTAAAATACAAAAATAATACGCAGGTTTATGAAAGAATGGAAAGGAATGTGATAGGGTACTCAGATGATGATTGTAAAGGGAAGATAAACAATCAGTTGGGAAACTAAGAAAATGGAGAAAGGGGAAAAGTAATAGAGAGTAATACAGGAGAAAAAGGAGGAATGTAATAAATGATTTGAAGTAGAATCGATGTAAATGGAAGACGTTATCATAATCGATTATAATGTTTTAAAAAATTGTCTGGAGAATGAAAACTCAACTTCAAAGCTGCCCAAAAAGGGAGAAAAATGGTTTTTAATAAAAATGTTTATATTTTGTCACAGAACATAAACACGATTTCGAGAGTCATTTCATTATAGAAAGTATATTATTATACTAAAGGCGCGACGAACTGTTTAGATGTGCGACGCGAAGCATTTCTCTGATCAGATACTTCTTACTTTTTATGGCCTATTCCAGAGCTCCCGCGGCTTTTCATCATAAATATTAAAGAGCCTATAAGAGGGCCAAAGGAACAGGACGGGCCGATCGGTTACGCCAATCTATTCGAATGCTCTATGCAAATAGCAAATATGCGAGCTATCGAACGCGTAGTAGATATATATGTATATGGGATGTAGTTACTTACAAGTAGGGAATCTAGTAGCTATATACATACAGATTATAGATGTATATGTACACTCTACTCTGGTTTTGTAGGAAACCGCTTTATTACTCCCACCCGGTATATGTTGAATGTAATTGAACCGAGACGGATTGCTTGATAGGGTCCGTGCGGATAATGAACGTCCTTCGCACGATTTGTTTATCTACTAGAGAAATCGTTCATGCCAAGTGCAGAGACAATGAATGTGCAATGAATGTTTAAAAATTTGTTTTTTTTTGTTCCTCAACAATAATGCCAATTGAAAGTATCAATTCAGCCGATCAGGATGTCTTATTATGCTCTACTCGGCGTTTTTATTCAGCTGAGATGTGCAGCGATAAGTAGAAAATTAAACCTGAGAGAGACTTCGATGTTAATAAAAGTCTTGAAAAGCATTTACAAGTTGCTAAATTTATGTTGAATTTGCTAATTTTTAAATTAATTATAAATAGCTTTCAACTTACTTGCACTTTTAGCGTTCTCCTCCACGTAAAAGTTTGGTATGCCTGAGCGGCGGCCTGTTCCTTCTGCCTTGCTTTGAGGGCCGCGATCACTAGTTTTGCCTCTTCTAATGATGTTACTTCTATTTCTTTGATGTATTCCTTGTTCAGCGAATAAGGTGATTCACTAACCCTGCCTTCAGTCACCGTGGCAAGGGGGTAGCTGTCCACGGAAGACTCGTCGAAACTATAGTGGGAAAAGTAAATATCTGATGAATATATCCTTCATAATCCGATTTCAAGTATAATTTTAAGTCAAAATCTTTTTCTTAAGCCATCAATCCTCAGAAAGTTATGTATTGCTTATTCAATCGCTTCACTGGAAAAATAACCAACGGAAAATTTGAAAAATAGACTTGGTATGTTGAGTATTTTTTGCAGTGGTTTTGCATTTGCACTGGTATTGTACTGTATCATTTGGTTCGTATGAATACGAAATAATCTGAGATTTTACGTGACACGGACGTGAAACTCAAATCCACGCTTTGGTAGCCATAGGTAACCGAACGTGTATAGAATGTCTGAAAAGGATCGACTTGACTCGTGGGTTATTCGATCGGTTGTTTGGTCGAGGGACGACGAAGGATTTCTCGGGGAAAATCCGAGAAGCCTCGAAATCCCCTGCGTACCAGCTGGTGCACTGGTACCAGCAATTTGCCATACAGGAACAAAAAAAAGATCGGAAGTGCAGGTGGAATAAAAGGTGCCTTACATTTGCGTTAAAAGTAATATATTTCAACTAATTTCGAGGTAATATTGAGATGATTTTAAAATAAATAATATTGAATTCAAATAAATTCAGAATAAGTTCATTTA
The DNA here is from genome assembly GCA_032362435.1 of Melikaiella ostensackeni. NCBI lineage: Eukaryota > Metazoa > Arthropoda > Insecta > Hymenoptera > Cynipidae > Melikaiella > Melikaiella ostensackeni. The sequence continues at coordinate 3,675,993 of JAUMHM010000048.1, forward strand.
AAGTGTAATTAAGTTGATTTGTGATAAAACTAAAGGTGCCTTCCATGGAATCGAAGGTAAATTCAGAATGAATGCAAACTTCAATCCAAAAGAATTCACGCGACATCAACATAAATCATGGGAGTCCGGAAGCATTTGAATTCAGTGACGTTGAGCGGTTTAGAAATTAATTTTAAAAAACACTTTTTTTAAGTTTAAGAAAATAATTGAAACTTCTTGAAATTCCATGAAATTGTTTAAAATATTACAAGAGATTTTATGGAATATTTTTTATCAAGTTCTTTAAATTCCTCGAAAACCCGCAAAATGCTGTGAAATTCCTTGAATTTTTTAAAAATACTTTCAAACATTTTTCAATCGCTTGAAACTTCATGAAATCCTGTAGAATCCCTTGAAATCTTTCGAGATATTTTGGATTATTTTAGAAAGCCCTTGAATATTTACAATCGTTTGGAATCATATTAATTCCTTGAAATTTTTGGAATTATTTTGTATTATTTTCAAATCACTTCAAATTTTTGAATATCCGTGAAATGAATCATTGAAATCTTTTTAAAGTTCTGAAATTAATGTTTTACATTCTTTTGAAATTTCTTTATATCTTTGAAATCCTGTGAAATGTTTATAAAATTTATGAAATTCCTTGAAATTTCGCGAAATCAATTAAAATCACATGAAATTCTCTGAAATCTTTTAAAATCACTGAAATTTTTGTTTAATTCTGTGAAATCAAACGATATCCTTTAAAATCCCTTGAAATTCAACAAAATCAATCGAAATAGTTGAAATCTTTTGATATTCCATCTTATCCTTGAAAACTTCTAAAATTCACTGATTATCAAATGGTTATTAAATGAAATTTCTTGACATTTTTTAAAATCCTTTGAAAGATTTTGAAATCACTTGAAATATTTTTATCTTTTGAGGGTTTCGTAGCCCCGAACAGAAACCCTTATGGTTTCAGTCGGGTGTCCGTCCGTCGTATAGAAAAAGGGAAGTGAGGGGAAGTAAGTGGAAATGAGGGGAATTAAGGGAAGTGAGGGGAATTAAGGGAAGTGAGGGGGGAGAGGAGAAATAAAGTGAAATAAGGATAAGGGTTGGGAGGGGCTGGAGATGGGAGGGAAAATGAGGAGAATGGAGGGGAAATGATGGAAGGGGGAAAAGCGAGGAATAGGCAATGCGGGGAGATGCGGGGACGAGAGGGATATCTTAACGGCTTTATTAACGACTTAATAGGCTACGAAACCCTTTTTTGTAGGCGCCTGCTGCCTACTTTTACTAATTTTGATGCGTTCTTTGGTATTCTCTCGAAATCTTTGAAATATTTGATCATTCATAAAACACGTGATCATGTGTTCAACCCCTCGGATCATTCCGATTTTAATTGTTTGCTATAAGCCATATATATTTCAGCTGCATACGAACTTTTCAATGCGCAGTAATACATTTTTCCGTGATAAAAAATTGATAAAAATGTGTTCAATTTTTTCTACATATGATCGATGAGAGTTGTTTTTTGACTATATCAGCAATTTGTCGACGGAAGGTTTTGTGGAGATAGGCTTTTAGGGAAACAGGGATGTCAATAATATGTGAGCTGTGCATCGGTTAGGAGGTCCCATGAGACAGGAATATAATACTATGAGTGCAGGCAATGTCCGGTAGGAATTACGGTCAGGTGGCTACAAAGGTGGAGGGCAGGTACGCACATGCATATCGTGGACGCGCTACCAAACCGCAGATGGCGTTGAACCATTGTCGACCGCAATCGACATCTGCTCTCTCCCACCATAACAGGTTAAAAAATAATCGACTTCACCAGGCGAAAACCCTCTATATTATTTCATCCTTTGATAACAAATTTACTGGTCGGCAATTATATTTCGAATATTACATTCGCTTTCACTTTTAAAAAAATCTAAGTGATTATTTTTCTTATGGGAACGTTTAAAATAATCCTAATTTAATTTCAAGTTTTGAAAAATCTTAACTACAGTAATATACTTTTTCAATATGAAGATACAATATAGTAACGCATATGAGAATACACCCTCCTTAATTTATCACACGTGGCAAGTAACCTAGTTTCCGGCTTACGATGCTCGTTATATATTCAGTGAAATTTAAGTTCGTACTCAGGTTCGTTTCAGGTTCTTTCGCGTTTTAAGCACCAGAGAAAATGAAAAAATGTTTGGTGTTATGAAGGGGTCGGGGAATTTAAAAAGGAAATAAAATTATGAGATAATTGCGACAGTACAAAATAGCAAGAGGGAGTTTATGCAGCTATATTTTCCTTTAGACAGTAAATAAACGTTAATAATGGATTTTCAAAAAAAAGAATATTGTGAATCTGTATTATAAAGATAATACAAACAGCCTGTTTCTACTTTTTATTCTTCAATTCGCACAGTTTTAATTTTATTTAGTTAAAAATATATGAATTATAAAATGAATAATGCGAAACTTTAAATGAAGCGACTAGTTTCACTTATATTTTAGTATCAGAGACACGTTTCACTGTGAATTTATCGTACTCACATCCCCATAAGGCATATGAGGTTGACTTCTTCAATAACTGGCTCAGAAGAAATTGCATTTGAAACCTGAGCATAAACCATATAAGACTAATTCAGTTAGAAAAGTTGATTCTTCTCGGTTGAAGTTCACTCCTGTTAATATCAATCCAATTTCTCCTAAGTTTTTCGTACCATGAAACATGATTATTTAATCTTACTTTTCTTTCATGTTATCAAAAGTTTAGGTTGAACTTTATTCAAGTTTCTTATTTTTAATTTATATCGGGGAGCGCTATTCGTAAAAGGAAACACAGGGAATCGTCAAGTGAGAGTAGCAAGTGAGCGTCAGTAGCAAATAAGCGTCAGTGTCAGTAAAGATTGAGTTCGCCATGGGGAATCGAACCCTTAGTCGCTGCCTCGAAGCCACGGAACGAGTCAGCCCCGGCCCAGTCCAGTCTTCGGGGTTGAAAAGGGGGAAGATATGGGATGTGTGACGTGTACCACGTTACAAGATTTTCTTATACATTTTTTTTACTTATCCTAGAAGTTATCAAAAAATTATAATGTTAATATATATATATGAATAATTGAAACTGAAATACGAAAACCAGACTTAAAAATTATTAGAGAAAACAGCACTGAGAACTCACAGATGTGAATTCTTTCAAACTCCAAACGAAATAGCCACCATCAGATTATTATTTCATTTCTACCACGATTGAGTTGTTATATACCTGTAGATATGTCAAATGGATAGACGTGCTCTAGATATTCAAAATATTTTTAATCTATTCTCAAGTATATATGCAAATAAGCATTGAATTTCAACTTGCAAATTGTTCCAAATTCGATAAACCTTTCAACTACACACCTCTCCAAAGTTTCGTGCACTACACAGTACATACTGGGTTAATTGACCCTATCATTTTTTGAAATGAATGCTATTTTAAAACAGTGAAACCGATTTTAGAAAAAAATATATTGGGACGTACTTGAAACATTACTTAATATGTTAGAATAATAATGTTGTGAAAAAAATAAATGTTAGAATATAAAAAAAATTGTTAAAAAAATTAGTTCTTTATGAACAAACCTTAGATTTGCACATTTCTAATTTTCACTGGATGGCCTAATGATTTTCATATTAAGCCATGCTTTAAAGTAACGATACTTAAAATACTGGTCCCAGGTTATTTTAACCCAGGGTGTAGTCGAGACGTTAAGATACATAATATATCTGAATTTTGAATATGCATAGTTGTGTATTTACCATTTTCCATTTCAAATAAAATTAAAGATAATGCTGAATTTTGCCTGATTTGATGCCAACTTTCAAAATAAATATCAAACTTATTGCATTATAGTTGTTATATGTGGCGTCGAACGAAGAAACCCATCTTACAGCGCCAAAAATCGAGCGCGAGGTTTTTAATGATTCCAAATAACGAAAGCATGCCCGATCAAATAAGCCTATACATAAATCTGTGCGATCAAAATTGAACAAAACATAACGCGTTTTATATGGCATTCACAAGCTACTCGCAGGGACCCGTCCCTTGAAAACAAGATTTTCTCGAAAAGCTGAAAAGGAGCTGTAAGGTCGGTTTCTTCGTTCCACGCCACATAAATAACAAAATTTTAGCCATAATTCCCTCAACTCTGCATTTTTCTATAAAGAAATTCTAACTAGAAGGATAACATTGACCGAAAATTGCACTATATTTTTTTTATAGTGAAAGAATTTACGAAAAAAGTAAAAAAATGAATAGGCCACTTAATCCGTATGTATTTTTTATTACTTACTCATTGTTATAAAATAAATTGTTCGAGATAAATTATTATACTAGTTATACATACATTTGATTAAATGCAAAAACATTTTTCTGAGTGTACTTTGAATTTTTTAATTATACTCAAGAATTCATTGGTTTTTAATGCAATAACCCTTTATCGCCTAATAAAATAATACATTAAATACGGTATTTTGCAACCGCCTTAAACGATTGAAATTTGAACTCCAGCAACATGGAGATAAATGGATGTTTACCCATAACATCGAGATGTTTAAGGGGTTATATCTACTTGTGCTTGAAAAAATAAGGGTATTCTTATAATCGCTTTTATTCAGGGTGATAAAATCTTATCAGAATACACTACAGCGTATCGATTAGTTTATATTTCGAGGTAATCGTATGAACTGTATTAAGAGAAAATCTTGCCAACTGGGGGAAATATGGCCATTGCCCGAAAACACCTTTTTTTTATCATCACTTGCGGTGAGCATGATAAATCTGAAACGGCTCATCTGAATTCAAAAAAACAAAAAGATTCCACTAGTATACTTCTATACGGAGTTTTTGAACGGAGGATTTAGCAATATTACGATTTTTTCAAAAATGGCCATGATTTTTCCAAAATGTTAGATTTTTGAGGTTCGGGCAATTCGTTTTTTTCCCCCTAAAAAATAGAAATTTTGATCCAAATGAAAATCCCTTCGTTCACGAACTCTATATAGAAGTAAATTGACAGAATCTTTTCAGTTTTTTGATTTTAGATAAGCAGTTTCAGATTTATCGTGCTCACGAATAACAAAGGGTGTTTTTGGGCATCAGCGATATTTCCCCCAGTTGTCGAGATTTTCTCTTAAAAAAGTTCATACGATCACCTCGAAACATAAACTAATCGATACGCTGTAGTGTATTCTGATGAGATTCTATTACCCTGACTTAAAGCGATTATAAGAATACCCTTATTTTTCCAAGCACAAGTAGATATAACCCCTTAAACAAGACAATTTTTAACTTTTTAAGTTTAAATCGTTTAATTTCACTGATCAACAAAAATGACTCATGTCATCGCTGAATGCGACATATCACTTCCGAAGTACTTTTTAATGTTGAACGCGAATCTGGCTTCCGTTTGCTGCTATCAGGTCTAGTTTAATACACATTTGCAATACAAATTTTTCAATAAAAAAATGTTTAACCATTTTTTAAAGGGCGAAAAATATTTTTCCGCCCTCACCGCAGATTACGTCGACGCGTTTTTCAATACATTTTGCGAATATCGTCTTACTTCAGCGATATCTATAACGGTTTCTGAAATATTATCAAAAAAGTGAAAAAAGAGCGACAAATTTACTTAAACTTCCATGCACTGTAATTTATGATATATTTATTTTTTCGACATAAAATATAGGTCGACTTGTTTGCTTTTTCATGAAGAATAATTATCTGGAAAAAATTTTTAATTCGGATTATCCGCTTCTGAGATATCTTGAAAAATGTGCACCCTTCTTTTCAATTTCTGAAAATTTGTACTTCATACTGTTCTTGGCATCAGACGTTCAATTGTGGAACAGAAGATCATCACTCATACTTCATTCGTTTCTGAATTTCATACAGTTGTGAAGCATAAGACGATCAATCAAATTGTTACTTGTTTATGAATTTCATACAGTTCTGAAACATAAGGCGATCAATCACATTGTCATTTGTTTCTGCATTTCATGCAGTTCTAAGACATAAGACGATCAATCACATTGCTACTTGTTCATGAATTTAACACGGTTCTAAAACATAAGACGATCAATCACATTGTTACTTGTTTATGAATTTCATACAGTTCTGAAACATAAGGCGATCAATCACATTGTCATTTGTTTCTGAATTTCATGCAGCTCTAAAATTCAAAACGATCACTCACATTTCATTCGTTTCTAAATTTCGTACAGCTGAGAAACATGAGACGACCAATGATGGATCTCTTCGATGAAAATTGTCTTCAATCATAATGAATAAGTTTATTTTTCTTCTCCTTTTCGGGTTTCTACCACTTGTATTTTGTGTTCTTAGATTTAATTCATTAGATATAAGGTAAAAATATTTGTGTTTTTCGCTTCGAGCCAGTAGATATAAGGTCTGTACGTATATATTAAGAATTCAATCTTTTTTTGTTCAGTTGAAATAAACTGAGAAAATGTCGGATAGGTGTAAGAATAATCCCAATTTTTTCTGTTCCGTTTGTGGTCTTTATACACCAACAAATCAAAGACAACCACTCACCGACGCGATTAAAACAGGAAATCGGTTATCCTTCGGTAGAATTTTGAAAAATGTGAATTAGTCATGGGAAACTCAATATTGCTGTCCTACCTGTGCGATTGAACTGACGTCTGCAAGTCGAGAAAATCATCCAAATCTAAATTTTTGTACACCAATGATTTGGAATTGACCGCAAAATCATGATGTGGATTGTTATTTCTGTAATACCACACTCATAAAGGGCTTTAATGCAAAGAGTAAGCAACGGATTCCTTATGCTGATGTCCCATACGTGGTCAAGACAGTTTTTATGCGTGTGCCTAAAGCAAAAAATAGCTTGGGTGTAATCGAAAATAAGCGGCTTAATTCTGAAGGGGATGAACTAGAATCGAAGCGTTAAAAAAAAAATACCGATTTTATTCGATCAAGTTGAATTGAACGATCTCATAAAAGATCTTAATCTATCGAAAGATATGGCTGAATTGTTGGAATCTCGATTAAGGGAAAAGAATTCATCAAACGAAAATGAGAGGATTTCGTACCGCAATCGCGAAAAAGATCTGGCCAAATTTTTTCCGACGAAGACGGTCTTATTTATTGTAACGATGTGAATAAATTGATAAAAGCTGTCGGACATAAACACATAGCCAGCGAATGGCGTTTAATTATCGATTCAAATAAGACCAGTCTGAAAAACGTTCTTCTGCATAATGGCAATGAGTTTCCTTCCATACCTGTTACCTATGCTGTAAATTTAAAAGAGTGCTACGATGTTATGAAAATGCTTCTTTTGAAAATAAATTACCATGCACATTGTTGGCCAATCTGTGATTGCTATTCTATTAGGACTGCATCAGGATACATGAAGTATTTTTGCTTCTTATGTTTTTGGGACAGCTGTGGTAGGGACAAACATTATACTGTCAGGGTTTGGTCCGAACGCGACTCGTTCGAACCAGGGCAAAGGAACGTCGCTCAAGACCCTCTGGTAGACCCTAAAAATGTTATTCTGCTGCCTCTATATGTCAAACTCGAGATAGTTAAGAACTTCGTAAAGTCAATAGCTCGAGACGGAAACGCATTTACCTGTATCGAGAATGATTCCACCAAGTATAGCGACTATTGAGAAGAGATATCAGGATAAATGGAGCACCAGTAGTCTTGCTGATTATTTTCGGAGTCTCATCCGTGAAAGCCCGAGCAAAAAACATGTTCGCGCAAGCAAAAGTCGAAAATTTTAATACGGAGAAATGAACATCTGATGCCAAGAACAGTATCAAGTAAAATTTTTCGGAAATTGAAAAGAAGGATGTACATTTTTCAAGATATCTCAGAAATGAATAATCCGAATTTAAATTTTTTTCCAAATAATTATTCTTCATGATAAAGCATACAAATCAACCTATAGTTTATGTCAAAAAAATTAATATATCCTGAAATACAGTGCATTGAAGTTTGAGTAATTTTTTCGTACTTTTTTCAATTTTTTGAGAACACTTAGGAACCGTTACAGATATCGCTAAAGTAAGACGATATTCTAAAATATTACATTTTTAATTAAAAAATGAAAAAAGAATACAAAGAAGACCGCCATGATTACAATTTTTGAAATTGCTGATTTTTTAACCTCTCAATTGAAAATTGCTTTTTTTTTAAGCTGAGTTTAAAATGTTCAATATTTTGGAACATTTTCAAATGAAAATTATTCAATTTTCAATGCCTAGTTCTGAAATCTTGCTGAGCTTTTAAGGCTATTAATATAAAATTTTGCAACTTTGAAAGGTTTAATAATGAAATTATCCTGAGATTTTTAATACTTGAATTTGAAACTATCATCAATTCGGGAGGACTCCAATTTAAAACTGTCGAATCATTAAGGCTATCAATTAAAAATTATTGTACAATATTAGCAGTCAAATTCTAAAAATAAAACTAAAATATTTCAGAGTGGCCTCTCAAAACAAAAACAAATTTCTGGTCCTTTCCCGGTTAGCAAACATTTTTCCAGGTCATTAATGATGCTTATGTTCAATAGAAAGAGCATGAAGAACCCTATCGTGACGTAAGGGGCCCGTAACCGCTGCAGCAACTAGCCGAGGAATGGGATATAGGCGTGGGAGGCCAACAAATATAGAGACTAAATAGACCGAGATCGCAGAACGCGGGATCGGGGAAATTTTTACAAAGGTTGCAAAAATCGGCAAGCGCGAATAGCAGCGAAGCGGAAAAAACGGGCGATGGAGAAAGGAAGAGAAAAGACACCTGAGAGAGATAGGGAGGGTGGAGAAATGTTCAACAAACTGAAAGCTCTTATAAAAGGATTTAGAGAGAAGACTTGGGGAAGACTGGATGATATAAAGAGGCAAGAAGGGGAGGTGAGAAAAGTGAGAGGGAAAAGTGAAGAATAGGATGAATTATGGAAAGGGGAGGAAGAGAGTAAGCAAACTGGAAATAAGAAATGAACGTAAGGTGGAAGAGGAAGGGGGTACCAAAGAAACGAAAGAGTGTGGGGCAAGCATGCATGAGGAGAATGAAAGGTTGCGTTTGAAACTGAAGAAGGTCGAAAGAAAAATGTAAGGAAAAGAAAGGGTGAGGAAAAAGAATATAATAATTAAGAGCATGAAAGTGGACAGTGAAAATGGAGCGGAAGAGATTAAGAACCTGATGAGAGATATCGGTACACAAGTCACAGTGGAAGGCATAAAGAAATTAGGAGTACGAAAGGAAATGGTGGTAAAGAAAGAAAAGGAAAAGAATATGGATGAAAAGGACTGAACAATGATGAGAAGAATAAAAACATAAAAAGTGGTTGTGGCGGTTGTATGCGTGCACAGGAGGAGAGAGAGGATGGAGTATGATAAGGAAATGGACAAAAGAAGGAAAGGAGGAATTAATACTGATAAGGGGGGGGGGCTGAAGGCATGGACCGAGAAACAAGGGGGAGAGGTGTGAGATGAAGAAAAGGAGGCCTTATTGGGAGAGGCAGGATGGTTTATTTGTAAGGGCAATACCAAGGGGGTTGAAGAAGGGGAAATGACGTTCACAGATAAGGGAGACTCCGTAATAGATTACATTTTGACAGAAGAATGAATAAGGAAGCTGATGGTTAGAATGGAAATGGGCAATGAGATAGGCTCCCAGCAATTTCAGGTGATAGCGACTCTGAGATATGGAGGACCAAAGCGCGGTAAGGGGTAGAAACAAGAAATGGGGGAAAGGAAACTAAAAATAGGCAGTTGGGGGGAAGAGAAGTTGAGAGTATATAGAGAAAAAATGGAAAATGAGGAGGTAGGGATTATGGAAAGGGAAGTAATAGACACGCTGCTAGAAAAACTTAAAAGAGTGATTGATATGGTAAGGGAAGAGATGGGACCGAAAGTAGATGAAGAGGGGGGCAGGAGAGGTTGATGGGACGACGAGTGCAGGGAAAGTAAAGACAGGATGAAGGAAAGTGTAAGAAAATGAAGGAAAGGGTAAATGGAGGAAAGGGAACTTAACAAGAGAGGAAGAGATCACGAGAGAATGTTAAGTGAAAAGTCAGAGGGAGAAGGAAATATACATGGCAGAGGTCGAGAAAGCGATAACGGAAGGGAGGGAATGGGAAGTGATAAGCAGAGAAAGAGGTGGAAGGAAGGGTATAAATGAGAAAACGGGATGGACGAGTGAATGGAGTATTTCAAGAGACTGCTAGGAGGCGTGGAGAATAGGGTGAAGGGTGAAGGAAGAAAGCCGGTGGCGGAGGACGAGGGCAGCGGAAACGAGATTAGTGAAGAGGAGGTGAATGAGCAACCGCAAGGCTGAAAAGAAACAAAGCAACAGGTGAGGAAGGCGTGAAGAACGAAGCACTGAAATATGGTGGAGGAGGGGTGAAACAAGAGATGTGGCAAGAGTGCCCGTTAAGCCCTCTCCTGTTTAGGGTCCTATTAGCAGACTTGGAGGGAACAAAAAAAGAAGGGACATTATTGAGAACAGGCAAACTGTACTCACTAGCATACGCAGACGATGTAGTTTTAGTAGCGGATGATAAAAGAGGGATAAATCTGTTGATGGGAGCGTTTGAAGAGTATGTAAGAGAAACAGATTGAAGGATGAATGTGAGTAAGACTAAAATGATGTGTTTTAGAAATACAAAATGTAGAGTAAAGTACGAATGGAAGATAAATAGCGAGGTGGTGAAGTTGGTAGAGGAGTTCTGATACCTAGGTTTTTGAATCGAAGCAGGAAGAGGAAACGAGCTGCAGGTGAGTAATATATTGGAATCTGCGAGTAAAGTAATGGAACAAGTGTGGGGTATAGGGAAGAGAAGGTTCAAAGACGACGGGAGGATGACAGCGTGGATGTTCAACGTGCTAGTGTGGTCAGTGTTAAGTTACGGTGTGGAAATTTAGGGATAAAACAAGCATAAGAGTTTGGAGAGTCTGCATGAGAGATTTCTGAGATCGGTCATAGGGATGAGTTGGAGCTGCCCAGGTTTTATGCTAGGGAAGAAATAGGACGATAGAAAATGGTGGTCAGGCAACTGAGCAGATCCTGGAATTATGAAGAGAAACTGAGAAGGGGAGGGAAGCAAGATTGTCCAAGCGTGTACCCGGGAAAATATGGACAGAGAGAGGAGGGATAATGTGAGACGTTCGAAGTGGGAGGAAGAGAGATGCGAAGTGAGGTTTGAATGTGGTATGAATGTTAGGGGTGTAGAATGCCAGGGAGTAGAGGAAAAGATGAGGGCAAGGCAAGGAGAGGAAAGATGGGCAAAAATCTCAGAGTCAAGGTACAACAGCTGGTATAGGATGGAACAGAGTGGGGGGGGGGGTGCCAGAATTCCTGAAACAGATTATGAAGTAGAGCAAATGGAAGAGATTGGTGAGATTCAGAATGGGAGAGGGGATAAGAGCGTGTAGGTATTGGATAAATGAAGAAGATAATCTGTGTAGCGTATGTAGGTATGAGCAAGAATCATGGTTGCATGTGTTAGAGAGGTGTACAGGTGACGAAGGGGGAGGGGAGAGTATCGAAGAGAGAATAAAGTAGATTTTGAATGGGAATGGTCAGGGCGAGAAATGGATGAAGAAGCTGGAAGAGTTGAGACAGAGAGATGGTTGCACGAGGTAGATAGAAGTCAAAAAATGACTCTTAAAGAAGGATAATAAGGGAGAAGTGTTCCGTAATTGAGCTACAATATTTATATTGATAATTGTAAAAGCAAACGAAAGCCCAGGGCAAGGTCGTAAGCGTATAGGATTAAGAATAATGGTTAAGGTGATATTGTAAAAATAGTTGGTAAGGTAGTATATAAGGATTGTAGATAAGAAAATATGTAATGGATCTGTAAAGACTCTTAATCCCGTGAGGGGAAAAAATAAACAAATAGAGAAGATTGCAATCATGATGCGTTAAAAATGAAACAAACGAAAAAAATGAAATCGCAGCATTCTTAAATTAGGATCTCGAAACTGAAGTCGTTAAAAATTATTAATTTTCAGATTGTGCATCACAATTCTTAAAATTCAATCATTTAAATCTACAGTGCAAAATAAATAGCTTAAAAATCAACGATAAATCATTTTCATGAAGAGGAAACAATTTCATGTTACTTTAAGTGGGAAGCCAATAATTATATAAGATGTCACACTGACATGACAGAAAAGGTCGCGAGACAAAAAACACGTAAAAACCGAGCAGAAGCATAGGAGCTTCAGTCTGGACAAAGTGAACGAATGGATTCGAAGGTTATTATTATTAATAGGATACTTCCTACTTCCTTCCTCTTGTCCGGACGTTAAAGGGATATACGGCTAGCCTCGATTGAGTTCAATCCAAAAGTGCTAACACATCCATTTTTAGTGTGGTTCTCGTTTCGGGGATGCCTTACGGTTACTTCAAGCCGAGAAAGAAAAACATTCTTAGAATTTTTTATGAGAAATATTATTTTTTGTAACACGCGCGGAATGTTCCAATTCGAGGCATGTACATATAGCATTAGGGTGGTCCAAAAATCAGAACGTTTGAAAAATTCGATGTGCACTTAGAGATTCTTGTACCTTTTTGAAAAAAAAGAAAATCCCTAAACAATGTTATTTAATCGGATGAAATCTTGCAGTTCCTCATCGGAGTCAAAGGTTAAACTTTAAATATCTTAATTGCTTTCGTGCCTACAAAAAAATGTTTAGGACTATATTAGCCTAATTTTTTATGGTAAATTAAATGGTATTGTGTCATTGTATGGAAAAAATTTCAGACACATTTTTACATAATTTACTTTTTCTTCTAATAATTAAGACTTTTAGTGTACCTAGTGTACGTAATGTACCTATCATAAATTGAGTTAATGTTCATTTAGTGCTTTATAATTTATCTTCGAAAATGAAAATAATAATAATATAAACAATGAATATACTACCAATGAATTCGTATCGAAAATATCTACAAGTCTAGATACCGTGAGAGGGGACTAAGCCGGACATGTTTTTAGATTTTTTCAATAAATCACACGAAGGAATTATAATTAGATATTTATGCTTTAAATATATCATTTCTGACCCTTTTTTGCATATCGTGAAGTTAAAATATTTAATTTAGCTATGAGTAACTAGTTATTGCAATCCAAAGTGTGTCCGTCTTTACTCCTCAGGAAGGGGCTAAGGCGTCCACTTTCAATAAAAAGGCAAAAACCTGCTATTCTTTCCTACTGATTGGCTGAATATCATAAATTATAAGCTTTTGTTGTTATTTTAAAGTAGATTAAACTAATATGGTCAGAAAAAGCTAAAAAATACGTACTTATTTTCATTAAAAGCATAACCTGATTTGTTGCTTCACGTCATAATTCTATAAGTATAAGAACACAAAATAAGAAAATAATTTACGAAATCCTGCCTGTTTAGGCTTTGAGAATGGCATTATAAGAATTCTCAACAGATTATTTAAAGGAACGGGACGATCCCACATTCGGTATATATCTCCTGAGCATGTCCGACTTTACCCTACAAGTTTGGCACTTTTTATAAAAATCGTTCTACAGCAAAAACCAAATGTCTTATCTTGGTTCCAATTTAAAATCATTTTGTTAAGACGATATACTATATGACAGGCGACAAAAATATAAAAAAAAAATTGCAAGCAAAGTTTTGCAAGAGTTTCTTAATCGACTTAACCAAAATACGGAAATTAACCTTTTATAAATATTATTTTTATCAAAACCTCCTACCAGAACTAAACCAAACAATCTCTAAAAGAAAATTTGACATTTATTTTACAGCTATTGTCTGAAACTTTTTTAAAGCAAGAAAGCAATGAAGATATTTAGAGTATAACATGTATGTAGCATGTATCCAACGACTTATCTAACGGACAAAGACAATGGCGTTACGCTTGCCTCTTATGCGACCGATCTATGAGTCAGCGGTAGGAAACACGACACTGTTCAGCTATCGGCAACGTACACTCGCGGTTCCCATTTACTCTGTACCTAAAATTCAATAAACTGTGGGCATGAAAAGGTGTCTCTCAATTAAACAAACCCCTTCATGTATAAGAAGCAATACATATATGGATAAGCAAGTTAATGCAAGAAAATAGATTTAGAGAATTATTTTTAGGATATGTACATATGTATAGTATAGTAATATAATAGAGTATAGTAGAAAATAATGTTGTAGTGGAAGAGGAGGCAGAACTTATGCAAACCTTTAGGGATAATATTATTATAAAGAAGAAAAATAATTAAGAGATTCAATTCGAAATTATTAAATTTCAAACGCTGTTACTCTGACATTATCTCATTAATAACATTTTAATCAGAAATTATTCCATTTTTGACTATTTAAGTTAGAAAATTTAATTATATTTTTACTCAAAGTGTTGTGCTTCTAATTCAAATGATATTTAAAACGAATTACCTTTCCTCTTTGATTTCCACCCATTGAAACATCTGCACTCTCCTTTTCAATTTAACGCTGTCAACTATAATTCCATATTCTGGTTCGGTTAAAGGCTCTAACACTTCCAAAGGTCCTGATAAGTAAACCAAATGACCTTCATATTCGGGCTGAAGTCTTGCTGAATGAGAGAGTACTACGACATTATGTAAAGCTTCGTCTAGAGAATGAGCCACTTTTACAGCTTTCCCCTATGCAAATAATATGATATTAATATAACTGTAATTTTCATCTATTCGTTTATTATCGATTCAAATATTTTAGTTTTATTTTATACCTCGTTCCAAAAGAGAAGACACATGCCAATTGCGAGTAGTATAGATCCAATAATAGCAGTGAACCATGACTCTTTCAACTGATCAGATACTGTCATTGAATGATGATGAGTGCCTGGCGGTCTAATATCTCGATTTGGATGTCTCAGATGATTACCATTTACTTCGAAAACTGTACCATTTTGCTATATCAAATACAAAAACTTTTCGAATATCATTTTCAATGTAGAGGTATATTTATTACCAGCAAACGCGTATTCTTTCGGTCGTCCAAACCATTACATGCTGGCTAATCGTCCGGTCAACCGGATGAATGTAAACGAAACTTTTTAAATACTAAACAAAAGTAGAATTAGAAAACACTACTTCATTATTTAGTTCATACCACCCAAGATTGCAATTCAAATATCAGATTTTAAAAAAATTATTCTGTTATGACCATAGGTCACTCGGCAAGTTTTGTCGTTCGGTACTAGAGAAGATGATTCACCTACTGGCTCGGAAAAAACTGCTTTTTTACCACATACGAAAAAAAGTAAATTGGACAAATCACAATGTGAAGCTGTGAGCTTGTGGTTTCTAATTTCAAATTGTAACAATAATAGTTTTCCGAAGCATTATTTACAATGTAAACTGTAGATGAGGTGCACTCATATTAAGAATGCTTTGTGACGGGGTTCTTTTCACTCGTCACTTAAAACCAACCTAGGTCAGAAATCCAAAATTTTGAGAATATAATCCGCGATGAAAGTATAGAACTAGGGTCCACACTCTAAACCACTAACAAGGAACACTCACGGCACTCATGGAAATATTTTTATTTACCTTTTTTTTTCCTTTAATTTCGTACTTTCCTTTGGGGCTGAGTCTGGCCACGAGAAATAGATAACCAGGAGGGAGGGCGTTTGGCAACGGAATACAGTATATAGATTTCAAGTTTGAGGACTTCTCCCACCCGAATCAACTAGAGGTCGCCACTGTCCAGACGCCTGATATTGCCACTCACCACAGTAGCAATGCTGCACGTAACCTTTGGGTAGTGCAGTGTTGCCAGACCAGGAGTTTTACTCCTAAATTTAGGAGAATTTTGGTTCATTTTGGACCGTCAGGAGGATTTTTGGGAATATAGTTTTTTTAGGAGTTTTTCCAGGGGGAAATTTTTGATTCCGGGAGTTTTTAGGAGTTCTTTTAATTTTTAAATAAAGAACAGCAAATGCGATTTCCGGAATGATCTGAACTTAAACAATACAAGATAGGCTAATCAGATGAAGCTTAGATCATATATATTACTCATAAGCGAGCTTATGATTGGCTGCCTCTTTTTTCCTTTCCAGTATTTCGTCTCTCTTTCAAATGCATGACCAATCAGCTTTAAAGACCGGCGTTTTTATTGGTACGTTATCATCACTTCTTTACCCAATTATATTCTTCAGACTATACCTAAATATTCGTGATTCGTCACTCGATATACTCTATAAAGTCTTGTTCGCATTCGCATCTTACGACACAGACAGCTACTTTTCCGTATTGTTCACAAAGAAAAATATCTCCAAGTCCAATAGTATTTAAATTTAAATTTTTGATGGGTAGCAAGTATAACACAAAAAAAGAATGCCGCCAGTAATATCTAAAACGTATACACAAAAATATGTGAAATCTTGGGAAGACTTACCCGAATTTAAAAGTTAGAATCAAAACGTCATATTACTTTTCATGTTACCACGTATTGTTTTTTTTTACTTCGATATATTATATTTAAACCTTATATGAATTAGTTTTAAATTAAAACAACATTTTTCAACTTTGTAAAAGTAAAACTAATATCCAGAAGTCAAAAGTTACTTTTTCGTTAACTTTTCATTCAGAACTAAAAAAGTGATTTGTAAATAATTACAACTCTTATTGCGTCCGTTCCTCTACCTAATTTTGGTAAATTCAAAATTAACTTTTGAACAAAAAAAAAATGACGTAGAAAACTTCATTTACTTCAAAAATAAATAATTATAAACTTATTTTCTCCATTATTTTTCTTAGAAAAATTAATTTGGAATAAACAAAAGTTTGATAAAGGAACTGGATAGAAGTTGTAATTATTTTGCAATCATTTTTTTATTCCAATTAATAGGGAGTTTCATTCTTAAATTTATCACTTTCTGCTGTTCGTTTATTGAATGTTTGACCGTCAACAAAAGTTGGAATAAGTGAAAAACCATGAATTGGAAAAATGTTCATTATTAAAATATGTTTACAGTGACGTGAATCTTTTTTATTAGCGAATTTTTTTTGGCTGACTTATTCCAACTTTTGTTGAGTATCAAATATTTAATGAACGGACAGAAATTTATAAAGAGGTAAATGTAAGAACGAGACTATTTATTTAAACGTTTTATGGATATTACATTTTTTCAAATCTCTTTTTCAAAAGGAAGTGATTCTTTCCCACAATAAAACGAAATTTAGTTTAATAATTGATGAACATAATAAATATGAAATCTCTGATGAAATAAATGAATAAATTTAATAAAACCTTAATATGCGCTCAGAACTTTAATTGTTTTTAATTTAAAATATATAAACATAAATGTCATTAATATTGTAGAGAAGAAAGATGACTATAATGAAAAATTGTATAGCTATATAACTTCATTAATAATATTTCTTTTAAGATGGTTGAAACCATTTATTGAAGATGACACTAGAGCCACATGTGCTTACTGCAAACACGATTAAAAAGCACACAAAAGGACACTAGCTGATCATGCGGAGACGGATCGGCATGAAAGGAATGTTAAAGCAGATGAAGATATTAAACAATCACGAAAAATAGGTCCAGATTTTGCAGTTTCGTTGATTGACGAAAAACGAAAAGTCGCTGAATTGAAAATTGCTGCTTTTGTATCTGAACATTGTTCAGTGCAAGCTGTGGATCACCTGGGAGAACTGATCATTGATTTAGACAAGGATTCGAAAGTTCTTCCTAAAGTTAAACTGCATTGTACAAAATGCGCTGGACTTATAATTAATGTTTTATCGCCGTGTTTGTTCGAAGAGTTATTGGAAGATATAGGAAATACTCGTACTTGGTTCTCTTTAATCTTAGATGAAATAACAGCAGTAGATGCAAAGAAAGGATTGGGTTTCATGATACGGTATTTTAGCAAAAAATTTGGTAAAGTAAGAACTACGTTCTACAGGTTAGTAGAAATAGAGTCAGGTACTGCGGAAGCTATGACGAATGCTATAAAAAAGCAAATAGAAGATGATAGCCTGAAATTAGATAAGCTTTTAGGCATCGGTGTTGACGGTGCGAACGCTATGATCGGCGCTCATAACTCTGTTTCTTCCAGACTGACAGAAAGTAACCCTCACCTCATTACAATAAAATGCCTACCCCATTCTTTGCACAAGTGTGCTGAAAATGCTTGCGATGTCTTGCCAAGACTTTTAGACACAATGTTTAAAGAAAGTCACTCGTGGTTCTCAAGAAGCTCTAAGAGAAACATTGACTATAATTTAGTGCACAAAATTATTGCAGATGAAAATAATCCTACAAAAATTGCCAAACTTTGAGGAACTCGTTGGTTGGCTAGACTTGACGCTATAGAAACAATCCTTGATTAGTGGGATGCGCTGAAATTACATTTCAGTCTATCAAGATCTGAGAGAGGCGATGCAGGCTATAAAGCTGAAGAATTATACAACATGTACAACAGCCCGGAAAACAAATTATATTTAATATTTCTGCGTTATGCTTTGAAAAACGTGATATCTGTGAACAAACTATTTCAATCACAGACAGCTGAACCATTCAAACTTTTGCAGGACTTGAACAACCTTCTGTATAGTACTCTAAAATCTGCTGTGGTACCAAGTCAGCTGGAAAATAATGTGTCAAAAAAAGAGGACTTAGCTACGTTTCCTTTCAAAATTTTTCTCATGACCACACAATGCATTAATTTTGGATATTCTTTCAATCAAGAAAGTGTCAACTGTGCACCTGAGTCGCTTTTAGTAATAAAAGGAAGATGCCTAGAGTTTTTAATTGAACTTCGCGAAGAACTACAAGCCACAATACCGAATCATATTAAAATTCTCCAAATATGAGTCTCTTCAGTCCTGAAATTGCGTCACGTCAACATTAAGAGAATATTGTAGAGATTGCTGAAACGTTTCCCAATTTACGCAATGACATTGATGCTGTGGGTGATGAATGGGAACTTCTTCATTATCTTGAAATTAATGCCAGTACTTCCGACGAATATTGGATGAAAGTTAGCGAAGAAAAAAATGCAGGGGGTGAACTACGCTTCAAGCACATTTCTCAACTTGCTTTATCGCTTCTTAGTTTGCCATTTTCAAATGCCTCAGTGGAAAGAGCATTTTCCATTTTTAACATTATAAAA